>CM042414.1:23624777-23782277 GCA_023634145.1 Thymallus thymallus
CACTGCATTAGCATCGAATAGCCCCCGCGATATGCAGCTATTCAGGGAAGTCAGGAACAAGTACACACAGTCAGTTAGAAAAGCAAAGGCCAGCTTTTTCAAACAGAAATTTGCTTCCTGTAGTACTAACTCCAAAAAGTTCTGGGACACTGTAAAGTCCATGGAGAATAAGAGCACCTCCTCCCAGTTGCCCACTGCATTGAGGCTCGGAAACAATGTTACCACCGATAAATCCACGATTATCGAAAATTTCAATAAGCATTTTGCTACGGCTGGCCATGCTTTCCACCTGGCTACCCCTACCCCGGCCAACAGCTCTGTACCCCCGGCAGCTACTTGCCCAAGCCCCCCCCCGCTTCTCCTTCACCCAAATCCAGACGGCTGATGTTCTGAAAGAGCTGCTAAGTCTGGACCCCTACAAATCTGCTGGGCTAGATAATCTGGACCCTCTCTTTCTGAAATTATCAGCCAAAATTGTTGCAACACCTATCACTAGCCTGTTCAACCTCTCTTTCGTATCGTCTGAGATCCCTAGAGATTGGAAAGCTGCCGCGGTCATCCCCCTCTTCAAAGGAGGAGACACTCTAGACCCAAACTGTTATAGACCAATATCCATCCTGCCCTGCCTTTCTAAAGTTTTCGAAAGCCAAGTTAACAAACAGATAACTGACCACTTCGAATCCCACCGCACCTTCTCTGCTATGCAATCTGGTTTCCGAGCTGGTCATGGGTGCACCTCAGCTACGCTCAAGGTACTGAACGATATCATAACCGCCATCGATAAAAGACAGTACTGTGCAGCCGTCTTCATCGACCTGGCCAAGGCTTTCGACTCTGTCAATCACTGCATTCTTATTGGCAGACTCAACAGCCTTGGTTTCTCAAGTGACTGCCTTGCCTGGTTCTCTAACTACTTTGCAGACAGAGTTCAGTGTGTCAAATCGGAGGGCCTATTGTCCGATCCTCTGGCAGTCTCTATGGGGGTGCCACAGGGTTCAATTCTTGGGCCAACCCTTTTCTCTATATACATCAACGATGTCGCTCTCGCTGCTGGTGACTCTCTGATCCATCTCTACGCAGATGACACCATTCTGTATACATCTGGCCCCTCTTTGGACACTGTGTTTACTAACCTTCAAACAAGCTTCAATGCCATACAACACTCCTTCCGTGGCCTCCAACTGCTCTTAAACGCTAGTAAAACTAAGTGCATGCTTTTCTATCGAACGCTGCCAGCACCCGCCCACCGGACTATCATCACTACTCTCGACGGGTCCGAATTAGAATACGTGGACACCTACAAATACCTAGGCATCTGGTTAGACTGTAAACTCAACTTCCAGTCTCACATCAACCATCTCCAATCCAAAATTAAATCCAGAATTGGCTTCCTATTTCGCAACAAAGCCTCCTTCACTCATGCTGCCAAACATGCCCTTGTAAAACTGACTATCCTACCGATCCTTGATTTCGGCGATGTCATTTACAAACTAGCCTCCAACACTCTACTTAGCAAATTGGATGTAGTCTATCACAGTGCCATCCGTTTTGTCACCAAAGCCCCATACACTACCCATCACTGCGACCTGTATGCTCTCGTTGGCTGGCCTTCATTATATATTCGTCGCCAAACCCACTGGCTCCAGGTCATCTATAAGTCTTTATTAGGTAAATCCCCGCCCTATCTCAGCTCACTGGTCACTATAGCAACACCCACCCGTAGCATGCGCTCCAGCAGGTATATCTCACTGGTCACCCCCAAAGCCAACACCTCCTTTGGCCGCCATTCCTTCCAGTTCGCTGCTGCCAATGACTGGAACGAATTGCAAAAATCATTGAAGCTAGAGGTTCCTATCTCCCTCACTAACTTTAAGCATCAGCTGTCAAAGCTGCTTATCGATCACTGCACCTGTATATAGCCCTTCTGTAAATAGCCCACACTACTACCTCATCCCCATATTTATTTTTGTTATTTTCACAAATCTTGCACTCCAGTATCTCTATTTGCACATCATAATTTGCACATCCTTCATTCCTGTGTTAATGATGATAATCTGTAATTTATCTCACCACTATGGTCTATTTATTGTCCTACCTCCTAACCTTACTGCATTTTGCACTACATTTTGCACTCTGTATATAGATTTTCTATTGTGTTTTTGACTATGTTTGTTTACTGTGTAACTCTGTGTTGTTTTTGTCGCACTGCTTTGCTTTGTCTTGGCCAGGTCGCAGTTGCAAATGAGAACTTGTTCTCAACTGACCTACCTGGTTAAATAAAGGTGAAATAAAATAAAAGTAAAAAAGTGGGGAGAACAAGTATTTGATACACTGCCATTTTTGCAGGTTTTCCTACTTACAAAGCATGTAGAGGTCTGTAATTTTTATCATAGGTACACTTCAACTGTGAGAGACGAAATCTAAAACAAAAATCCAGAAGATCACATTGTATGATTTTTAAATAATTAATTTGCATTTTATTGCATGACATAAGTATTTGATCACCTACCAACCAGTAAGAATTCCGGCTCTCACAGACCTGTTAGTTTTTCTTTAAGAAGCCCTCCTGTTCTCCACTCATTACCTGTATTAACTGCACCTGTTTGAACTCGTTACCTGTATAAAAGACACTTGTCCACACACTCAATTAAACAGACTCCAACCTCTCCACAATGGCCAAGACCAGAGAGCTGTGTAAGGACATCAGGGATAAAATTGTAGACCTGCACAAGGCTGGGATGGGCTACAGGACAATAGGCAAGCAGCTTGGTGAGAAGGCAACAACTGTTGGCGCAATTATTAGAAAATGGAAGAAGTTCAAGATGACACCTCGTGGGGCATCAATGATCATGAGGAAGGTGAGGGATCAGCCCAGAACTACACGGCAGGACCTGGTCAATGACCTGAAGAGAGCTGGGACCACAGTCTCAAAGAAAACCATTAGTAACACACTACGCCGTCATGGATTAAAATCCTGCAGCGCACGCAAGGTCCCCCTGCTCAAGCCAGCGCATGTCCAGGCCCGTCTGAAGTTTGCCAATGACCATCTGGATGATCCAGAGGAGGAATGGGAGAATGTCATGTGGTCTGATGAGACAAAAATAGATCTTTTTGGTCTAAACTCCACTCGCTGTGTTTGGAGGAAGAAGAAGGATGAGTACAACCCCAAGAACACCATCCCAACCGTGAAGCATGGAGGTGGAAACATCATTCTTTGGGGATGCTTTTCTGCAAAGGGGACAGGACGACTGCACCGTATTGAGGGGAGGATGGATGGGGCCATGTATCGCGAGATCTTGGCCAACAACCTCCTTCCCTCAGTAAGAGCATTGAAGATGGGTCGTGGCTGGGTCTTCCAGCATGACAACGACCCAAAACACACAGCCAGGGCAACTAAGGAGTGACTCCGTAAGAAGCATCTCAAGGTCCTGGAGTGGCCTAGCCAGTCTCCAGACCTGAACCCAATAGAAAATCTTTGGAGGGAGCTGAAAGTCCGTATTGCCCAGCGACAGCCCCGAAACCTGAAGGATCTGGATTTTTGTTTTAGATTCCGTCACTCACAGTTGAAGAGTACCTATGATAAAAATTACAGACTTCTACATGCTTTGTACGTGGGAAAACCTGCAAAATTGGCAGTGTATCAAATACTTGTTCTCCCCACTGTACACATACAATGTGATTTTCTGGATTTTTGTTTTAGATTCCGTCTCTCACAGTTGAAGTGTACCTATGATAAAAATTACAGACCTCTATCAAATACTTGTTCTCCCCACTGTATAAGTAGGATCCCTAATTAGAGACAATGCATAGCAGCTGCCTCTAATTAGGGATCCTACACACAACACCACACAGAGATAGAACATATAGATCTGCCAGACCATAGAATATTATAGAGAAGCAATAGGCTTCTCTATGGCCAGAGCCTGACAGTCTGTCAATTATGTAACATATAAGAATAAAGTGACTAGGCTAATTTCTAAACATCCTATTGTGACTTAGGCCACTTAAAAACTTAATAAAACTTCTCTTTAATAACATAGTGCAAACTCAAAACTGAAATCAGTGTTAGCTAAATTAAACAAATGGCAGGTAGGCCTAAGTCAAACACTGATGAGGCATGCCCATCTCCTCACTTCTTGGTCTAAAATTAAGAATGTCACATAGTTTAAGTGCTAAAATGTAAGAGTACAATGTACAATTACAAATTAATAATATTAATAATATGCCACTGGCACAACTTAACCCAGGCCCTTGGGCACAAATCACCCCAGACCCACAAGTTTGAAATACTAGCATGATCCAGCAGTTAAGAGCTAACATCATGCTAACTCTATAGACTCATTGTGTAGCCTGCTAAAGCACTAAAACATGTGTGAAATGTTTTCAAACTTGTCTATAATTGTTCAGACACTACAATCAAAAAACCTTAATCATAGAAATGTTACTTTGAAATGAAAAATACAGTTTTTTGAGCTAAAATGTGCTTACCTCTCATGCCATGTGTCTCTCTTCTTTGGAGGATGAGTAAAATGGATGGCTTTTCAAAATTATGTGGTCACATGACCACTTTCTTCTATGGTTTTCCAGAAACAAGGGGTGGATCTACTTCCCCCCTGGCACAAATCACCCCACTATCCCCTACAATGTTTTACAGACATCTACCATAATTTAAGAGGTAATTAATGATGTTCTACAACTCGATAAATTACTTTGCAATGACCCAGTGTCACAAATGATGGCTTCTATTGATTGTGCAGCATCCCCTGGGACAGCCTTGGATGTAATATGGCTGGGCACATTGGTAAACTAACGTTAGCTAGCCATGCTGCCTCATGCTAGTTGTGTTAAACCCAGCTATAGATGTGTTTCATTACTGGTAGCTAGCATGTTTTATCTATCAGTGATCATTGCTTTGGTGATTGATTTGATGGGTAGTCATGGATACAGTACACTATTGATTACACAGCCAACGACGTGCGCCTCACCATGCAATAACTACTCCAAATGCATCTTCTCATTATTTATTACATACCTTTCAATGTCTGTTGGAAACTGGAAAAAGGATTTTCCACCCTTCATTTTACAGTAAACAAGGTATTTATTGATGACATGTTTCTTATCGTGAAAAGTTGATTCACAGAAGGAGTACCTTACTAGTAGTGGGAAAACTTGCAAAGAAATCGATTTCTAGCTTTTTAAGCCAAGTACGTTTTTTTTGTGTTTTTTTTTGTTGTGAATTAGCTAGCCAGCTAGATGTCTACTTGGGACACGCTAGCTAGCTAGCTACCGCCAAGAAGAGGATGAAGACCATTTGTGCCTTACTGAATATGCATGACGTTCATTAGGAAAACGCCCACTATCTAGTGCACTCGTCCTTAACAAAGTAATCTCTATAAACAATTAGGTAAGTGAAGTCTACCAAACTTAGTGCACTCTGTTTGTTATAGATTCTAGTTTTGGAAACAGAAAACTGTATGGAGATCAAATGTATCATTTATGAGAAAATTTGCAGATTGTACCTTCTCCCAATGCTGGCCACTGGGCTTCCTCTCACTACCATATTTGCTAGTGAGAGGAAACGCCAACGGATGTCTCACATTTATACATCCAGTGAAATATCTGTCTCATCTATCTGTGGCACTACCACCCACCCACACCCTTCTTTTACGCTGTGGCTACTCTGTTTATTATCTATGCATAGTCACTTTAACTCTACCCACATGTACATATTACCTCAATTACCTTGACTAACCTGTGCCCCGCACATTGACTCTGTACCGGTACCCCCGTATATATATATTATTACTCTTTTTACTTATCTATGTTTTACTTAACACTTCTCTTTCTTAAAACTGCATTGTTGGTTAATGTCAGGCTCTGGCCATAGAGAAGCCTATCGCTTCTCTATGTAGCCATGGTCAGAGTCTGACAGGTCTATCATTTCTGGGTCTGGTGGTGGTTTGTGTGGGATCCCTAATTAGAGGCAGCTGCAGTGCATTGTCTCTAATTAGGGATCCTACATATGTTTGTATGTTTCCACACCGGGGTTGTGGGTCATTGTGTGTATCTATGTATCTTTCGGAAGTCACGGTGAAAGGAAGTGTGAGTGCGTTTTGGATTACGTTGCGGGTTTGTTTTTGTAACGCTCGTAATTCTACATTTGTTAGTTCGTCATTGTGTTTGTTTTACGTAGTAAAATAAAATGTCGAACTTCAACTGCGCTGCGCCTTGGTCTCTCACCATACCGACTCGTGACAGTTAAGGGCTTGTAAGTAAGCATTTCACTGTAAGGTCTACACCTGTTGTATTTGGCACATGTGACAAATATAAATTGATTTGATTTGATTTTGCAATGAGATGTTCGACGAGCAGGTGTCCACATACTTTTGGTTATGGAGTGTATAACTGCCTCCAGAAATATAAAAGTTTCTCCCAATTGGGTGTGACACCTACTCCCGTTCCCTGCTGCACTGCTGCTTGGATTACACCTGGCGATCTGTTCACCATCTGCCCTGGCTTGTCTCCCCCTGTCTGGTACAGGTACGGCCACCACACTCCCCCCTCTCTACCGAGCTTTCGCTTGCCTCCAGCACCCAGGCACTGTTTGGGTGAGGGACTCTGAACTTACAATGGCTAGCCCCAAGTAGTTATATTTTTCTACTTGTGGATTTTGCTATTTTGCTATTTGCCTCATGACTCCTGCATGCTTTGTTGACTATGGACTTTCTTGTTTACCCAACCGTGGGACAGACTATGTTTGTTCCCACACTCAGGACTCTGACTCTTTATTGGTTACACCACCTCTTGCCGGCTTTGGATTCATGTTACCTGATGAAATTGCTGTACAATATGATCTTGTTGCCATCTAATGCACATTCAAATGTCATAAATCAAGACTGCAGAGCTCTCCCTGTCCTCTGCCGTGCCTTGATTGTATAACTGTTGATGATATCTGGAAATGTGCATGTACACCCTGGCCCATCTACTGTTGCTAGCCACAATTCTGACTTGTGCTCTGACCTACCTGGTTAAATAAAGGTGAAATAAAAAAAAATCTGCTTCACTGATTTCTGCTCTCGTAAAATCATGGGTTTTCTGCACGTTAACACTAGAAGCTTATTACCTAAAATGGATCAATTTGTCACGAAAGGGTGCATACAGAGACCAAGACGCAGCGCAGGTATAGTTCGACATTTTATTTACTGCCTCCAAATAACCGGGCCCGGACTGGGCACCGGTGGGACAAACGGCTCCGGCCATGGAGCGGGGCAATTAACCGGTCCCGGACTGGGTACCGGTGGGACAAACGGCTCCGGCCATGGAACGGGGAAATTAACTGGTCCCGGACTGGGCACCGGTGGGTATAGTTCGACATTTTATTTACTGCCTCCAAATAACCGGGCCCGGACTGGGCACCGGTGGGGTAAACTGCTCCGGCCATGGAGGGGGCAAATAACCGGGCCCGGACTGGGCACCGGTGGGACAAACGGCTCCGGCCATGGAGCGGGGAAATTAACCGGTCCCGGACTGGGTACCGGTGGGACAAACGGCTCCGGCCATGGAACGGGGAAATTAACCGGTCCCAGACTGGGCACCGGTGGGGTAAACGGCTCCGGCCATGGAGCAGGGCAAATAACCGGGCCCGGACTGGGCACCTGGCTGGGCGCACGCACTGGAGGTCGGGTGCGGGGAGCCGGCACGGGACGTACCGGACTGGGGAGGCACACCGGAGGTCGGGTGGGTGGAGGCGGCACAGGAAGCACCTGGCTGGGCGCACGCACTGGAGGTCGGGTGCGGGGAGCCGACACGGGACGTACCGGACTGGGGAGGCGCACCGGAGGTCGGGTGCGTGGAGCCGGCACAGGAAGCACCTGGCTGGGAGCACGCACTGGAGAAGGGTTTTGAATACTGATGTTAACCATTCTGGTTGTAACCTTTTTCAGCAAGACAGATCTTTCAAAGGTGGGGCAGTGGCAATCTTTACCAAGGATCATCTTCAGTGCTCAGTTGTCTCCACCAAGTCCGTCCCCAATCAATTTGATTTGCCAGTTTTAAGCATTGAACTTTTAAATAGCTCTTCGTTGACTGTTGTTTGGTGTGATCGTCCTCCATCAGCACCGGCCTGTACCCTACCTGCCCTAAACTCTCTCCTGGCCCCTTACACTAAGTCTGAATTTGTCCTGCTAGGTGACCTAAACTGGGACATGATTAAACCACCTGACCAAGTCCTAAAGCAATGGGACTCCCTAAATCTTTCTCAGATTATTACCAATCCCACAAGGTATGACTCCAAACACCCAGAAAAGTCTACTCTCCTCAATGTTATCCTCACAAATAATCCTGATAGGTATCAGTCTGGTGTTTTCTGTAATGACCTTAGTGGTCACTGTTTTACAGCCTGTGTTCATAATTGCTGCTCAGTGAAACGATCTGTCCTGATTTGTCATAGATGCTTGGTGAAAAACTTTAATGAGCAAGCCTGCCTTCATGACCTGGCCTCTGTAAATTGGTATAGAATCAGTTTGATCCCCTCTGTCGAAGACGCTTGGACCTTCTTTTTTGATATTTTCAGTGGTATTGTTAACAAACACACCCCCATAAAGAAGATGAGAATTTATAACAGGTTCAGCCCCTGGTTCAACCGTGATCTTGCAGAGTTACTCCACCTTAAGAACTGCATTTGACGAACGGCTCTGCACACGCACACTAAGGCTGATGAGAAATAAGTGCACTCGGGCTATCCGGAAGGCCAAAGTTAGTTGCTTTAAGGAGCAGTTCTCTCTCTGTGGGTCTAGCCCCATAAAGTTCTGGAAAACAGCTAAAGACCTGGAGAATAACCCCTCCACCTCACAGCTGCCCATGTCCCTTAAAGTTGATGATGTGGTTGTTACTGACAAGAAGCACATGGCTGAGCTCTTTAATAACCACTTAATTAAGTCAGGATTCCTATTTTACTCAGCCATGCCTGCTTGCCCGTCCAACATTTCCTCGTCTCCCACCCCTTGAAATGCAGGGTAAGTAGTTCCATGTGAAGCAGTGCCAGAAATTGTTGGCTAGAACCTGGCTGTGTCTCCATCTTCTGCGACTGAGCAGTTCAAACTCTGGGTAGACCACCTGTGGTAGTGAAGAGTCTGGCGGCCCCATGAAAGAGAGTTAGGAGTCTTGATGGATCTGTTCTCCCTTTCTCAGAATCCTCCAAAGTGTGCCATACTTGGTGGGTTGAAGGCGAAGCAAAACGTCTGACTGGCTAACTGTTCCTGGAGCTGTGGGTGGAGAGTCATGAAGGCCTCTTGTAGCTCTCGCTGTGTTTCTCGATCAGACAGGATCTCAAAGGGCTTTTCTCTTCGAGCGATGAAGCGTCTCAACGCCATTAGGAACGAATCGGAAGCCATGTTCGTCAGTACAGTAGATCCACGTGTGCAGTCCGGGTGGTCTTGCACTTAAAGATAATGGCCCATCTCTTTTATTTTCTTTGGCCAATCTTGATGATATACGGTCCAAAGCAGTCCACTCCTGTAGAATAGAATGTGGGCACTGCTATGGAGCAAGACTTGAGGGTCCATCCGAGCTGAGTCTTAATGGCGGCATGTCCACCAGGTGGACCCAAACGCACTGGCTCTGTCGGGGTGATTAGATGTCTGATCCGATGAGCAGTAGAGGCTGCGCCTGATCCAGCGTTTGAAGGAGAAGGTCTTTGAAGTGCGATACCTTTTCTGAAGGGCTTCAATAGAGTAGGTATGTGGTGCAAGGCCCAACCCTTCAGCTGTGAAGGCTCTGTGGATGTCAAAGGACCCATTTGGTTGATTAACAGGTCCCACAGAGAATGACACAGAAGCTCCATGGATGACTCGGATATCTTGGAGGTCTAGCTGCTCTGTGTAGATGTATAGTGCGCACCGACCAGTCATCCAACAGGGCGTACGTGCCAAGTGACTAGTTGTCACTTCACAAGATGACTCGATTAATCTTCAGCAGCACCTTGCTGCTGCCGGAAGGTCGATCAACGTAGAGGGTCTCTGCAGTGGAGCTTGTTGTGGAAAATCTTCCATTCTTCCTTTAAAATAAAGCACTTTCAAAGTTTGGAGTGAGCCTCCGGAGACTACTGATTTTCCCAGACTCAGCTCGCTCTTTTTATCAGTTTTACGGTTACATAGCATGCATAGTCCTTCCTTCATATGTAAAATTATTAACGCCTCTTAACCTTCTTCCACTATTGTTTCAAAGCCTTTCAATTCTGGTTTGTCTACGCCCTTTTCAGTCCTCCAATGGCACTTAGACGTTGGGATATGAAACAATAGTGGTTAAACCATAGCAATGGTGCAAAAAATAAAACAGACATGCACACATAATGTTTAGTGCATGTTGAAACCATAGCAATAGTACAAAAAGTAATATAGCCATTGTCACGGTGCTGAGTATATAAGGGACGATAGACTGAGCGCTGGTGGAGTGTCATCCTTTTTATTTGATGAGATGTCCTCACGAAGCATACAAATAAAAAATGAGAGTGAAACAAACGAAAACACAGTGACTTACATTGAGTGCTGGCAGTGCAGTCAAACAAAACAATGATCCACACACAGGTGGATGTGTGTGGGGCCTAAATACTATCCCCAATCAGAGACAACTCTAGACAGCTGTCTCTGATTGGGGATCATTAACTTCCCCAGTTAGGGTGTGAGGACTTGATTGTGGGCCTTCCACCCCCTGGTGTGGAAGGCCCACAACCAAGCCCTCACAGCCATGCATATATTATGCTTAGTACCTGTCGCCACCATAGTAATGTGACAAACAATAATATGGCCATGCATATAATATGACTAGTGCGTGTCTAAGTGCACTCTACAGGGCCATATGATCTTTTCTTGGGCTTTGCTGACTGTTCTAACCGCACTGACCTATATTCTGTTGCTACTCTATGGGTTATTTAATAACCTTTATCGTTCTGCTGCCCTCTGTTGCTACTCTATAAGTTTACTGAATAACCTATTGTGGCTTCTAATTTAAACAGTGGAAAATCTCCAAGCTTCTGTTCTGTTCTTTGGAAAAGAGGCCTAAAAATATTCAACAAGCTCACTATGCAAATGCTCTCTATTGGCGTCTTTGTGCAGGCAGTCTTCATTCGTGCTATTAACAAAATATATATCTACAAATGTATTGTATGAATCCTATGAATTTAAATAATAAAAACTTGATGTAAAAAAAAAAGATGCTTCTTCTTGCACTAGCCGTGAGAGTACACTGAGCTGCTTGGTGTTCGCGCCCACACTTCCAACATATTTCATTTGTCTTGATCCAGGATTCTTTCTGTTCTTTGGAAAGTTGGCACATTGATTCATGTAATGCTACGTGGTGTTGCAGAATGGACAATATTGGCTTCTCCCATGACCTTTCCTCCGGTGACTGGTTCTGTGCAGACTTCGGCTTCGTCCTTTCTCTACTCACCTACGTGGAGGATGGTGGTGGTCTTGGGGAAGGATTTGTCTTTATGCTGATCTCGGTGTGAGCTAGTGTAGTCCCTGCTTTGGTCGCTTCTGAACTGCATGCCATCTACTTGTACTCTCACCTCGTACTCGAGCCACTCTGCCAGATGAAGGAGGTTTGGAATCGGTACCTTGATGGGGTTCACACATATTTTGAAGCTGGCTCTTAGGTCATGTGGTTACTTAGCTAAGAGGCGGGAAATGTGTGAGCCACACCTCAGTTCTGTCTGTCCATTACACCCTAGCTGATCCAACCAAGGCACGCACCCTCAGAGCGAATCTTTGGAATGCCTTGATGTCACCACTCTTTATTTTGGGGCCATCCATTAACCCTGCGATGCGTTGGAGGGCAAGCTGGTAGGGCTGCCCATACAGTTCTGTGAGGGGCTCCATGGTGTCACTGTATGGGTACCTTCTGTTGCTGTAGGAGTCGGCAATTAGCAAAGCCTCTTCCAAATTCAGGTGGTCCACCAATATCTGAAACTTGAAGAAGTCAGTTGCATCTAAAAAAAAAATCCTCATCAATATACACACAATACCCCATAATGACAAAGGGAAAAAAGGTATTTTGATTTTTTTGCAGAATAAGAATAAGAAATTGTCCGTAGAGCTCCGAGACAGGGTTGTGTCGAGGCACAGATCTGGGGAAGGGTACCAAAAAATGTCTGCAGTATTGAAGGTCCCCAAGAACACAGTGGCCTCCATCATTTTTAAATGGAAGAAGTTTGGAACCACCAAGACTCTTCCTAGACTTGTCCACCCAGCCAAACTGAGCAATCGGGAAGAAAGGCCTTGGTCAGGGAGGTGACCAAGAATCCTATGTTCACTCTGGCAGAGCTACAGAGTTCCTCTGTGGAGATGGGAAAACCTTCCAGAAGGACAACCATCTCTGCAGCACTCCACCAATTAGGCCTTTATGGTAGAGTGGCCAGACGAAAGCCACTCAGTAAAAGGCACACGACAGCCTGCTTGGAGTTTGCCAAAAGGCACCTAAAGGACTCAGACCATGAGAAACAAGATCATGACATCTCTGGAGAGGCCTGAAAAATGCTGTGCAGCGATGCTCCCGATCCAACCTGACAGAGCTTGAGAGGATCTGCAGAGAAGAATGGGAGAAACTCCCCAAATACAGGTGTGCCAAGCTTGTAGTTTCATACCCAAGAAGACTCAAGGCTGTAATCGCTGCCAAAGGTGCTTCAACAAATGACTGAGTAAAGGGTCTGAATACTTATGTAAATGTGATATTTCAGTTATTTATTTTTTATTAATTAGCAAAAACTATTTTTGCTTTGTCATTATGGGGTATTGCATTTGAATAAGGCTGTAGCCTACCAAAATGTGGTAAAGGTCAAGGGGTCTGAATACTTTCCGAAGGCACTGTCTATATATATATTCTGGACTCTGACAATGCTAATTCTGATATTTCTTAATTTCTTTCTTTTTAGGTTATGTGAATGCTAGATATTATTACTGCACTGTTGGGGCTAGAAAAGCATTTAGCTGCATCTGCGATAACATCTGCAAATCTGTGTATGCGACCAGTAAACTTTGATTTTACCAAATTATCACAGGTGAATTACTGACAGTGAAAACGTAAAATATGGTTCATAAAGAATTTGCAGGTGAGGTGAAAAAGACTGAAATTACAATTCAAACTTTTATACTTTTTACAACCAGGACAGGACAAGAGAGGAGGGTAGACAAGAGACAACAACAGAAGAGGGCAGACAATAGAGACAGCAACAGACGACACAGAGAAAGCAATGAAGAGAGGCAGACGAGGGTTGAGCACACAGTAGACTGTATCACTTAAAGCTGCTCTATGGATTCTAATTACTGGACTGTGTGTGTGTGTGTGAGAGAGGGTAAGGGTGTTTGTTTGTCAGAGTCTGTTTGAAGTTGTTTTTGGCAATACACTATGTATGTGTTCCAGAGTAGAGACCCACAATAGTTACTTTAATTGAGTACTGGCAGTGTCTGCTGTGGCAGGTGGGAAGGTGCAAATTACTGGAAGAAATATTGAATCTCTCAATGTTCTAACCTCTCAATGTTAATCTCAAAGTGCACCAAATTCATGCATTTAACTGTTGAAATGTATAATTTTTTTTTACCAGGAGAATATTGCCCCCAGACCCCCTTACTGGCTCTGAGCTAAGCCCAAAATGTCTTAAAATCCTAGAAATGCCCCAGGGCGTTCCTAACGACACTCAATTTTGTCAAAATCAGTAAATAAATCCACGGGTGTTCTAGCATGGCAGCAGTTAAATCTTTATTATATCTGCAAAGAGTTGACCAAAAAATATAGGTTAATATAACAAAAATACATGTTTCTCTTTTTTTAAGCATACAAAACCATATGATATTTAATACTGTTTAATAGCGAATTATGTTCGGTTTATGACATTCACACATTAAGCCACTCATTGCTACACAACAACTTTCTATTTGTGGAACAGGGTCTTGGACCAATCAAAATACTTTGACCAACATGACTTGGAACACATCTACAGTACACAGAGATAGATAGAGGGCACACTGCCCATGCAGTTACAGAAACGATCAATGGCAAAATATAGGTGTGCCCTCTTTCCAACTCTATGACACCACACTAGTCACCTATAACTTTCTCTAAACAGTAACAGTTAATAGCACAATTTTTAAATAAAGGTTAAAATCTTATTTTATCCTTATAGTCCCGTGCAGCTCAGCTGGTAGAGCATGGTGCTTGCAATGCCAGGGTTGTGGGTTTGATTCCCATAGGGGACCAGTATGAACATGTATGCAGTAACTAACTGTAAGTTGCTCTGCATAGGAGCATCTACTAAAAGGTAAATGTATAGGAGAGAAAAACGTCCTTGCATTTTTTTGTGCACATTGGGAGAGGGGGTTCTACAGTCGTCCATTGAGGAGTGTAGTGAAGCACCGTAGCAGGGTGGGTGTCTGGGGTGAAATGGGGGTCAGGGGTGAGATTTCAAGGGTTGGAAATCTGAGTTCTTTCAGGGCACAGCTACTTTGAAGGGGCTGCCAGGGACACTGTCATCCCCCCACTTGACAATAACGGTGTAGTTGCACTTGTCTTTGACAGTGTAGGTGACATTGTAAAGGCGGTTGCCCATGTGTTTAACGTACACCTCTTCACAGGGGGTCCTGGGACCGTGCACTCCCACCAACAACATGTTAGTACCTGGAGGAGGGGAGGGTTAGTAATGGTACTAGAAGAGTGTATGTGATACATGTTTGTGTGTGTATCTATTCCTCGAGTCTGTCCTTCTCACCTGCTTTGCTGCAGTCCACATTGAATATATTCTTCTGTCCGACTAGAGTCTTGGTGAGCCCTCCGCCTCGACAGACCACCTTGCTGGCGTCTGAGTTCAGTTTGGAGGAGGAGGAGGACGAGGAACTGTACGCTCCTGCCACCTTGGACGTCTTAGTGACCGTCTCTACCAGGACCGAGGACGTCTCGTGAAGGCTGTGACCACCAGACAGACAGGTACCTGAGGGAGGGAGGGAGACATGTTACAAAAGAGCTGCAGTCACAACTCCAACCAGACATTACATAATCTAACACCTCCCCTCCTCAGTACAGACAAGAGCACTATGGATGGGGGTTTCTTATGAGAGGGTGGGAGGCTACATAGAACAACACTGCCAACCTGTTAGCTACTGTGTTCCCCATCTCAACATTCATACAGCATAGATTCCTGATACTCGGAGGGATTCTTTGTAACTTCACAACAACACATCTAGCCTTATTTTCTACATTTTGCCAGTCTTCAGCATTGAAGTCAGTGACTATTCAATTAACAATCCCGATGAGAGAAAATTATTATTTATGTAACATTTACGTAATTTGTTATTTATTTACTACGTATTCATTACATAATTTATAGTAACTTTGAACTTTTCAGTGTCTCGATCTGGCAGTCAAGCTGCACACACACGTCACACACCGAACACACACCTGTGACTTTGGCTTTGAAGGGGCTGCCCACTATATGGCTGGGTCCTCCATATTTGATGGCGATGAGATAGTTGCCAGGGGCCATGGGTGTGTAGATGACCTTGTAGCCATCAGGGCAATCAGAACAGTCCATCTTGACCTTAGAGGGACCGTCGATATTCACAGACAGGGAACCCGACCCCGCGTTACAGGTGTTCACTACAAACTCTGAGGCTACACCTAGACGGAGAGAGAAAGACTACATGGTAAGGAGACCTAGCATTCATAATACATCATTTTATGACAGCATCACCACTAGGGCTGTGGCGGTCACAAAATTTTGTCAGCCGGTGATTGTCAAGCAAATAACTGTTGGTCTCACTGTCATTAACCGTTAATTAACATAAACACATTTAGCATCTCCTGGCTTCCACACATAGCCTACAAGCCACTGATGCAGACCTTAGGAGCATCTACATTTAAAAAAGTCTACGAAATCCATGTACACTTTACGATAAATCCATTATTTATTTAAGACATGTCTAAAGAAGCATGATATGAAGAAAATGTAGTCTATTTCAGAAGAACAGAATAGCATACTCTGAGTTGTCCTTATGTTAGGTCCTGATCTGGCTATGCCAAATGGCTGTGGGCTACACTAGTTAATTTAGCAGACAAGATTTGCTTAGAATTCTGTGGCATTATTTTATAGTATGAAGAATACAATTGAACAAAGCTGAGTAAAATAGAAAGGATATTTTCTCCAAACGATTTGAAGGAGTTTGCATGTGTCTAATCTGTGTTGAGCGGTTAACAAAGAAATAGGTATTCATACAGCGGGTGAAATAAGTATTGAACACGTCACCATTTTTCTCAGTAAATATATTTCCAAAGGTGCTATTGACATGAAATGTTCACCAGATGTTGGTAACAACCCAAGTAATCCATACATACAAAGAAACCAAGACAAATTAAGTTATGTGTAATAATGTGAAATGACACAGGGAAAAAGTATTGAACACATGAAGAAAGGGAGGTGCAAAAAGGCATGGAAAGCCAAAACAACAGCTGAAAACTATCAGTAATTAAAAAGCAATCCAGCCCCCTGTCAGTGCAAATTAATATCAGCTGGTTCAGTCCCAACTGATGGCCTACAAAAAGGTCTCATTGCCAAGGTGTCACACAAGACACATCTCATGATGGGTAAAAGCAAAGAGCTGTCTCAAGACCTTCGCAACCTAATTGTTGCAAAACATAATGATGGCATTGGTTATAGGCGCATTTCTAAGCTTCTGAATGTTCCAGTGAGCACTGTTGGGGCCATAATACGGAAGTGGAAAGACAATCATTTCACCATAAATTTGCCTCGACCAGGTGCTCCTCGCAAGATTTCTGACAGAGGAGTGAAAAGAATAATCAAAAGAGTTGTCCAAGAGCCAAGGACCACTTGTGGAGAGCTTCAAAAAGACCTGCAATTAGCAGGTACTGTTGTCTCAAAGAAAACAGTAAGTAATGCACTCCACCGCCATGGCCTGTATGCACGCTCACCACGCAAGACTCCATTGCTGAAAAAAAAGCATGTTGAAGCTCGTTTAAAGTTTGCTGCACAACATTTGGAAAAGCCAGTGAAACACTGGGAGAATATAGTGTGGTCAGATGAGAGCAAAATTGAACTGTTTGGATGTCATAATACACACCATGTTTGGAGGAGAAATGGCACTGCACATCTCCCTAAAAACACCATACCAACAGTGAAGTTTGGAGGTGGGAACATCATGGTGTGGCGCTGCTTTTCAGCAAATGGTACTGGCAAACTTCACATAATTGAAGGAAGGATGAATGGGCAAATTTACAGAGACATTTTTCACAAAAATCTGCTGCCATCTACCAGAATGATGAAGATGAAACGAGGGTGGACATTTCAGCAAGACAATGATCCCAAACACACTGCCAAGGAAACTCTCAATTGGTTTCAAAGAAAGAAAATAAAGCTACTAGAATGGCCCAGCCAATCACCTGACTTAAATCCCATTGAAAATCTATGGAAAGAACTGAAGATCAAGATTCATAGAAGAGGCCCACGGAACCTTCAAGATGAAGACTGTTTATGTGGAAGAATGGGCCAAAATCATACCAGAGCAATGCATGCGACTAGTTTCTCCATACAGGAGGCGTCTTGAAGCTGTCATTACCAACAAAGGCTTTTGTACAAAGTATTAAATAAATATCAGTAAGTGTGTTCAATACCTTTTCCCTGTGTCATTTCACATTATTACACATAACTTAATTTCTGAACTTATTTGTTTTGGTTTCTTTGTATGTATGGATTACTTGGGTTGTTACCAACATCTGGTGAAAATTTCATGTCAATAGCACCTTTGGAAATATATTTACTGAGAAAAATGGTGACGTGTTCAATACTTATTTCACCCGCTGTATATGTTTAATTTAGAGTTATTAATGTAACTTTAGTTGTTTTACAAACGTTGGGCTAAATGTTTAGATTTTTAATAGATTGTAAGGCTGCATGATGAGATGATGATTTGAAAAAAGTTACTTGAAAGGCATGAGCTCTGCTTTGTTTTTTTGTGCAGGCTGTACACACTACATCAGTCACTCACTCACAATTTGACAAGCACTTGATAATGCCTAGAATTTTATGGCGGCAAGCCATGCCTTTTGCCGCCAGTGGCCGTTGTGCCCTTCTCCCTGAGTTCTGGGTGCTCTATCACATAATCGGTTCTTTCTCACAGACTACAAGTGAAGACAGACACATCGGGGATGCAACTGCGCGCGTCCTTATTCAATTCCTAGGAGCATATTGAAGATATTGGTAGAACTGTCCTCATTTACTTTCGTCAGCTAACAAGATGATTCAGCCTAACACACAGCAAAAGCACTTGCCTATGTCAATCTACTATCTCTCATAGTACAAAAGTCGACCTATTCTATTCTGTGCGAGAAATAAATATTCTAAACATAGTCTGGGACAGTTGTGGGAAGTGATATATCCCAAATTAATACAACCAGTAGCATCCCAAAAACGTTTTTATGCAATGTTTAGCTGAAAATGTTGGTAAACTATTAGGCCATTTCTTCACATTATAAGCACAGCAATGCACACATGGTAGTAGGCTATAAGTGCGAATGTTCCATTAGCTGAAAACACCATTATCAAAAGTGACCACAAATGCAATGATGCATGTAATGCTTTCATTATAAAGGTGTATTTTTATGGTAAATTATCTTCCCCAAACGTGAAACTCTTACGCTGCTTATGATCTACACCCCTTGTAAAGCAGATTAATGTGCTAAATTGTAGTTATTTGGCCACTTTAGTTGTGATACAAACATTATTAAAACATATAGGCCCATGAGGTGTGCGACTATGACTAGAAAAAGTCGCAAAAAAAAGGCATTGTTTTTTATGATGGATATCATTCACAAGTGATAATATATAATTCACAATTGTTTTGATTTAGAATGGACCATTATCATGCACGTGTATCGAAACAGGGGCAGTGGGAAAAAAATACATGACATCTATGCACTTAAATAGCGAATGGAGGACGCTTTTCCACGTGGTTTATTTTCATGTCAGCTAGTCATGCTATACACCTGTTGAAAATATAAGCAATGTGCATAATATTAGGAAAGTTGACAAATAAATATAGTAGGCCTAGCTTATAGAAAGCTGTTAAGATCCTTGTCTTTTTATTAGCGGCCATGCATAGCCTATAGATATGTTGCGCAACATGATCTCATGGGCTCTCATGAAGTCTTAGATTAGATTTTCGAAAACATTTGCATTGACGTCAGAGTGATTAGAGGGACAATAGAGTGCTGATTACCAGGCAGTTAGCTGTAATTACCGTGACTAAACGGTCATGTGGAATTTGACTGCCTTCATGACTCGTGACCATCGGTGTGGCAGTAATAAGGTCAAAACTGGTTGAAATTACGTCACTACAACCAGATTACAACTAATGATTAATATAATGTATGCATATTAATCATTGATGACAGACCCCTCCTACATGTGTTGTCAGTAGCAGAGGGTACTTTGGGAGTAAGAAGTAGATGATATAGAGTAGTATATGTACCTGTGGATCCTCCATCCAGTCCAGCCCCATACGCTGCCACCAGGCCTGGGTCTCCAGCCTGTCCTGCCTCCCCCACCCTCACGTTGAACGGACTACCGGGGATGTGGCTGCCATTGAACTTGACGTCGATGGAGTGCACGCCATTCTCACAGGGAATAAAGCGGATTGCGTTCTTGTCTGGGGAATAGGAGTGATTAGATATAAATAAATATAATGGTATAAAGTTCATATTTTGTTTTACAGCCAACTGTTCAACATTAAGTAACACATTTGTCCCTATCTCTCCCATTTAATTTTGCTTAGTGGTGGCTGTAGGTAGCTGAAGTTAGGAGTAGTGTGTACAGAACTGTGAATTACAGTCTCTCCAGGCCCATATAATACTTTCAGAGTAAGGAAAAATATAACTGTGAGATCTAATACCATACCTATCCTGATATCTTACCACTGTCCGGCTCTGTGACGTAGCACTCCTCTGTTGAACCGGAGGGGGTGTGGACCTTAGCATCAACCACGCCCCTTGCCCCATTAAGCTGCACAGAAAAAGACACTTCCTGGTTCACCTTTAGTTCCTTCTCCTGAGGGGAGGAGGGAGGAAAATCAGGGTCAGGATCTGGTAAAACTCTGTAAACTTGTCTTATGTGTGTAGAATATGTGTGTGTGACTGTGACTCCTCTTGTATATAAAACAACAATAAGGAGATCTGTAAGTAGAGAGATTCCCGGGATGAGAGACGGATCCTTTCCAAACTGCTGGCCATCATGGACAACGTCACCCACCCTCTGCACGCTATGGTTATGACGCAGAGGAGCACTTTCAGTCACAGACTGATCCCACCACAGTGTGCCAGAGAGCGCTACAGGAGGTCCTTCCTGCCGGCGGCTATTAGACTATATAATGCCTCACCGGGGTGCCGTGCCATCGGCAACATAGATCTGGAACTGTTGGGGTGCTAGGACCTAGTTTAACAATTATGCATCCATCCGTGAGTAACTCTGGTCCGTCAGCACTCATTCACTCAGGACCTATTTATTTATTCATGCAGGTCTGTATATACATACTCATGTACAGTTGTTATATCATATCACATGCAATATTGCTAGTAATTCTTGGACCTAACTTTTGTAGGCATTCACTCAGGAATGCATATTAGTATCCTGTCAGTTGCACCTTTTCTCATTGCTTTTAGTATATCGAATGTGCAATACGTGCAGTTGTCTGTAATTAAACCCTGCGCACCAAGGACTGTATTTTAAGGGAATTACTATTATTACCCCAAATTATATCATACACACAATTAGCTATTAAAGTATCTCTTCCTGTCATTTACCTGTACAGTTTGTGTAACCATGCAAGTATTCACTTATCTGTAAATATAACTGTATACTTACCTGTACAGCTAATTTAACCATGCAACATTTTCACTTACCTGTTCATTTAGCCAGTCTGTCTATTAAGTAAACTATTATTACCCTCGCTCATATCATATGCATTTTTAGCTACTGAAGTATTTCTCTGCCATCGACCTGTATAGTATAGTTAACCATCCAACATCCACCAATGTATAGTGTACATATTCAGCCAACCACCCATACTATGCAATGTCTTTTTATAGCTTTTTTTTTTGCACTCAATCTTGTATTTCTATACTTTTTCATACTGCCGCTCTCTGTATCATGTACTGTGTATCTGTCTTTTGTGTACTTTCTATGTGGCATTTTGCACCTGCCCTGTGTTTTGTTGTAGCTGCTTGACAATGATCTATCTATCTATCTATCTATCTATCTATCTATCTATCTATCTATCTATCTATCTATCTATCTATCTATCTATCTATCTATCTATCTATCTATCTATCTATCTATCTATCTATCTATCTATGAGTGTGTGTAAGAGGGAGAAGGTGTTAATATGTGTCCCAGTGGGGGGTGATGAGCAGTACTGTCAGCCATAAGTAAGACCCCACATATTAGAAGAGGGACAGTTGATCCCTCTCAGCCCTCTCACTCACTGTTAAACAACAACAACAACACAATAAAATAGCCTTGGTTACTGCTACAGCCCACGTTTCCAGTTACACTTCCAAGGACAAACAAAACCCGACCATTGTTTTGCTAAATTATGGTCTTGTGAGGAGTGTTCCTAATTCTGTGATTCTGTTTGTGTGTGTCTGTGTGTGTGTGCGCGTGTGTGTTCGCGTGTGTGTGTTCCTACCTGCAGGCTGGTGACAGTGAGTCGGCATGCCTCGTCAGACAGCGTTGCTATGGGAATAACAAAGGGGCTGCCGGGGATGTGCTCATTGTTGAACTTGATTGACACTTCATAGTCACCTGAGGACACACAGTGGAACCAGGGGGATAGAGACCAAAATAACAGTGATCAGATGATTGAAACGTAGGACTAGGAATGGAGAAAAACATGGTGTAAATGACCAAAAATATTTAGTATGATCAGATCAATAGCTGTCGTTTTATCTGCTGAATATGAGAGCTTATCTGTTTCTTTGATAAGCTGTGGGAAAGACTGACGCCTTGTAGTCGGTGTGTTTGTTCAACTACTGCCTAGCCTACTGCTATGTAGATTCTTAGTGCTATGTAGCTTCTTATAGCACTATTTGGACAGTGACACATTTTTTGTTTTTTTGGCTCTGTAATCCAGGACTTTGCATTTGAAATGACAGCATTCCACCCATTTTAGGGAACCAAATTCACTTCTGTTTAGTCAAAAGTGTAGTGTTTTGTCCCATATTCCTAGCAACCAATGACTACATCAAGGTTGTGACTCTACAAACTTGTTGGATCCATTTGCAGTTTGTTTTGGTTGTGTTTCAGATTATTTTGTGCCCAATAGAAATTATTGGTAAATAATGTATTGTAACATTTTGGAGTCACTTTTATTGTAAATAAGAATATAATATATTTCTAAACACTATACATTAATCTGGATGCTACCATGATTACGGATAGTCCTGAATGAATCGTGAATAAGGATGAGTGAGAAAGTTACAGAGGCACAAGGACCATACTTCCAAGACATGCTAACCTTCACCATTACAATAACATGGGAGGTTATAATTTTTGGGGGGTATGATATTGCCTAAAACATTATTTCATTTCAAATCAGACGTCAAGCTTTGCTTCACAGTTGAAATCAAACAATAGTGTCATTTATCATTTCAAAAGTCATTGCTTTACTAGCTGTATTTTCGTAACTGTCAAAAACATGATTTTGTACAATGTTTGTTGAAACTCTGTTCAAAAGACACATTTATTAAAGCAGTTGAAATTCAACTTAAATAGTGTTTCTTTACAATTCAAAAGACAGCAATGTATGAACTAAATTGCCTTAAACATTATTTCATTTCATATTAGAAGTCAACTGTTTCAAGCTTTAATTCACAGTTGAAAGCATCCACCTTAATGTAGAAGTGTTTAGAAACATCTTCTATTCTTATTTACAATTAAAATTACTCCAAAATGAGACAATACATTATTTACCATTACTTTCAATTGGGAACAATATAATCTGAAACAACCAAAACAAATGCATCCAACAAATTTGAGTCACAAGCTTGATGCAGTCATTGCGTACTAGGAATATGTGACCAAATACTAAGCTTTTGACTACTTTAATACCATACTATATAAGTGAATTTGTCCAAATACTTTAGGTTCCCTAAAATGTTAGAACTATCTACAAAAGTGCTGTATTCTCAAAATATTTCTGTCCAAATACTTAGTTCAATTGTTGGTCCTTGGAGCTGGATGAGGTTTTTGTACCCTATCTCACCTGGATCCTGTACGATGTAGACCACCCCACAGGATCCATCCTTCCTGTCTTCAAAGGAGATCTCAGCCTTACTGGGCCCCTCTACAGCGATGGACAGGCCGCCTGCACCTGCCTCCCGCGTCCAGATACTAAACTCAGCTACAGGGAGGGAAGGAGGGAGGGAGGGAAAGAGAGAGAGAGAGACACACACGTGTTGAAACTTGGTTCAACTAAAGTAGGTAAAAAAATCACTTATTGAAAGTAAAACATTATTCAAAATATCTCCTAGAGATGAACGTACTTTGTTGTGAAAAGTGAAAATCAATCCCAGAACAACAGCAAAGGACCTTGTGAAAATGCTGGAGAAAATATATGTTTTTTATGTATTTGGACAGACGGATATGTAATTTTCACTTCAACACTATTGACAGATAAAGGTTACCCAGTTTAACAAATCACACAAAAAAATAAAAACGTTGAAAATGTTATGCAACAAAAATGCCTTTTCCTTATGGGGAAAAAGTTAGTACACCCCTACCTTTACCATCACATAAAATGGCTAAAATTAGAATTAGGTGTACCAAAACAAGTGCAAATGATTATAACATTAGAGAGACACTTAGGGGGGTCCAGCCTTCCATAAAGATAAGAAAATTGGTATGGTTTGCTCTTATCCATATGGGTGTGTGGTAACACATCATTCAAAGATCAAAATACCTACCCGAGGCCCTCAGAAGAAAGATTATTGATGCCCACGAGTCTGGGTGGGGTTACAAATCCATTTCCAAGCAATTAGAGGCACATCATTCCATTTCCAAGCAATTCGAAGTACATCATTCCATTTCCAAGCAATTCGAAGTACATCATTCCACTGTCCATCGGAAATTCCAGACCACTGGCGAACTACCTAGGACAGGTCGTCCCACCAAAGTCGTCCCAAGAGCTGACCGAAAGATGCTCATAGAAGTCTCCAAGAACCCCAGGGTAACATCAAGGGGTCTACAGGCCTCTCTTGCCACAATTAATGTCGAAGTGCATGGGTACACAGTCAGAAAGAGACTGCACAAACTTGGCCTACATGGGAGGTCAGGAAGGAAGGATTCTTTATTCATGGCTGTGTTCTTAGGCAAAATTGTGAGTGAGCCCACTCCCTTGGCTGAGAAGCAACACCACACATGAATGGTCTCAGGATGCTTTACTTTTGGCATGACACAGGACTGATGGTAGCGCTCACCTTGTCTTCTCTGGACAAGGTGTTTTCCGGATGGCCCAAACAATCTGAAAGGGGATTCATCAGAGAAAATGACTCTACCTCAGTCCTCAGCAGTCCAATCCCTGTACCTTTTGCAGAATATCAGTCTGTCCCTGATGTTTTTCCTGGAGAGAAGTGGCTTCTTTGCTGCCCTTCTTGACACCAGGCCATCCTCCAAAAGTCTTCGCCTCACTGTGCGTACAGATGCACTCACAACTGCCTGCTGCCATTCCTGAGCAAGCTCTGCACTGGTGGTGCCCCGATCCCGCAGCTGAATCAACTTTAGGAGACGGTCCTGGCGCTTGCTGGACTTTCTTGGGCGCCCTGATGCCTTCATCACAACAATTGAACCTCTCTCCTTGAAGTTCTTGATGATCCGATAAATGGTTGATTTTGGTGCAATCTTACTAGCAGCAATATCCTTGCCTACGAAGCCCTTTTTGTGCAAAGCAATGATGACGGCACATGTTTCCTTGCAGGTAACCATGGTTGACAGAGGAAGAACATTGATTTCAAGCACCACCCTCCTTTTAAAGCTTCCAGTCTGTTATTCTGACTCAAACAGCATGACAGAGTGATCTCCAGCCTTGTCCTCGTCAACACTCTCACCTGTGTTAACGAGACAATCACTGACATGATGGCAGCTGGTCCTTTTGTGGCAGGGCTAAAATGCAGTGGAAATGTTTTTTGGGGATTAAGTTCATTTTCATGGCAAAGAGGGACTTTGCAATGAATTACAATTCATATGATCACTCTTCATGACATTCTGGAGTATATGCAAATCATCAACACTGAGGCAGCAAACTTTGTGGAGACCAATACTTGTGTCATTCTCAAAACTTTTGACCACGACTGTACATCTGTCCAAATATGTCAAAAAAAAGAACTTTCCAGGTGGTGTACTTATTTTTCCACATGACTGTATATCCACAGTAAAACGAGTCCTACAGTCGTATGCAAAAGTTTGGGCACCCCTCTGAGACTGCATAATAATTTACTCTGTCGTCACAGAAAATGATCACAGTGGCATGCCATTCATTTTCTAATAAAAGCTGAGTACTGGGGTATTGTCCAGACAAAGATTTTTAGTGTAGCAATATTAAGTTGTATGAAATTAAATCAGATGTGAAAAATAGGCTATGCAAAATGTTTTGGCACCCTTGTCATTCTGTTGATTTGAATACCTGTAACTACTTAGCACTGATTAATTGGAACACACAATTGGTTTGGTGAGCTCATTAAGCCTTGAACTTCATAGACAAGTGCATCCAATCATGAGAAAAGGTATTTAAGGTGGGCAATTGCAACTTGTTGTTCTCTTTGACTCTCCTCTGAAGAGTGGCAACATGGGGGCCTCAAAACAACTCTCAAATGACCTGAAAACAAAGATTGTTCAACATTATGGTTTAGGGGAAGGCTACAAAAAGCTATCGCAGAGATGTAAGCTGTCAGTGTCCACTGTGAGGAACTGTTTGGCCATAATGACCATTGTTATGTTAGGAGGAGGGGAGGCTTGCAAGCTGAAGAACACCATCCCAACAGTGAAGCACGGGGGTAGCAGCATCATGTATTGGGGGTGCTTTGCTGCAGGAGGGACTGGTGCACTTCACAAAATAGATGGCATCATGAGAAAGGGAAATTGTGTGTATGTAATGAAGCAACATCTCAAGACATCAGTCAGGAAGTTAAAGCTTGGTCGCAAATGGGTCTTCCAAATGGACAATGACCCCAAGCATACTTCCAAAGTTGTGGCAAAATGGCTTAAGGACAACAAAGTCAAGGTATTGGAGTGGCCATCACAAAGCCCTGACCTCAATCCTATAGAGAATTTGTGGACAGAAATGAAAAAGTGTGTGCAAGCCAGGTGGCCTACAAACCTGACTCAGATACACCAGTTCTGTCAGGAGGAATGGGACAAAATTCACCCAACTTATTGTGAGAAGCTTGTGAAAGGCTACCAAAAACGTTTGACCCAAGTTAAACAATTTAAAGGCAATGTTACCAAATACTAATTGAGAGTATGTAAACTTCTGACCGTCTGGGAATGTGAGGAAAGAAATAAAAGCTGAAATAAATCATTCTCTCTACTATTATTCTGACATTTCACATTCTTAAAATAAAGAGGTGATCCTAACTGACCTATGAAAGGAAATTTTTACTAGGATGTAATGTCAGTTTAAATGTATTTGGCTAAGATGTATGAAAAACCTCCGACTGTATGTGCTATATACAAAATCAGTGCTAGTTAGCGTAAAGGTAAGTACAACAGTTACTTTTTTTTTCAGAGACAGAGAGGGTCAGGCTACTTACTTGGTGCTCCTGCCACTCCTCTCTCCAGCCCAGTGCCTCCGGCCCGGACCTTGTGGGACCCTCCTTCTCCCAGGGGTCCTACTGTAAACGGGAAGGGACTACCAGGGACGTGCTGCCCGCTGTACTTCACATTGACCGTGTGGGCCCCCATCTCCTGGGGCACGAAGCGGACACTGTAGGTGCTGTCCCCTTCATCTATGATCTCTGCCTGTTCTGTTTTACCCCCAGGGCTGGTCACATGGGCTGTCATACTACCCTGGGTAGCGGTCTCACCTAGGGGAAGGAGTACGAGGGATAGAGGGTGTCAGACTGGATGGGAGAAATAACATTTTAGTAATTTAGCACACACTCTTATCCAGAGCAACTTACAATCGGTGCATTCAACTAAAGTACACTAGAACCATAGGATAACACTTTGAAGAACAGTTTTTGGTTACAGATATAACCCTTTTGGGTTCCATGTAGAACTCTTTCCACGAATGTAGGTAAAACAACCACATATCGATTATGTAAAGCCTTGTTCAATATTGCCGCTATCTGTAAAATCAGTAAAAGAAAAACAAGTGTTAGTAAATTAGTCTTTTTTTCTTAATTAATTCTCACCTTGTGTGACTGTAGCGGGTATCCCAGCGAAGCTAGCCAGACTCTCTCTGCCCAGGAACTCTCCGAAAACATCTCTGAAAGGACTGGCTCCTCCTGCTCCTCCCATCTGGGTGCTCTCCTCTACCCTCACCTCCCTCTTCGTCTCGCCGCCATGCATCTTGCTAATCTCTGTGCGCTCTGTGCGCGTGTACGTATGGCTGCTGCGTGTGAATGTACTCGTCATCCTCTCCTGGGCTGACACCATCTGGAACCAGTTTCCTATTGGTGGAGAGAAAGCAGGGATGGTTAGTGTTTTGCTAGTCTTAATATTCATTGACTCCGAAGTGGTGCAGTGGTCTAAGGCACTGCATCTCAGTGCTAGAGGCATCACTACAGACAACCTGGTTCGAATCCAACCTGTATCACAACTGGCCGTGATTGGGAGTCCCATAGGGTGGCGCACAATTGGGCCAGCGTCGTCCGAGTTTGGCCGGTGTAGGCCGTCATTATAAATAAGAATTTGTTCTTAACTGACTTGCCTAGTTAAATAAAGCTAAAATAAAATAGTAATATTAACTCAGTAATGTGGGGTAATACTTGTGACCATGTTTAAAATAAAAAGCACATTTTATTTGTCACATGCTTCGTAAACAACAGGTGTAAACTAACTGTGAAATGCTTACATACGGGTCTTTTTTCAACAATGCAGAGTTCAAGATAAAACATTTAACAACATTTTTTAAATAGTGACGAGGAATAAATACACAGAGAATAACAATGACGATTAAAAAAAACATGGCTATATACAGGGAGTACCAGTACCGAGTTGATGTTCAGGGTTACGAGGTAATTGAGTTAGCTATGTACATATAGGTAGGGTTAAAGTGAGAAGGCAACAGGATAGATAATACACAGTAGCACCAGCGGGTAGCCATTTGATGAGCTATTTTGCAGTCTTGTTTGTTTAGCAGTCTTGGGAGTAAAAGCTGGTCATGTTGGTTCCAGACTTGTTGCACTGGTACTATTTGCTGTGCGCTAGCAGAGAGAACAGTCTATGGCTTGGTTGGCTGGAGTCAGAAATTTTTTGGTCCTTCCTCTGACACCACCTGGTATAGAGGTCCTATATGGCAGGGAGCTTGGCCCCAGTGATGCACTGGGCCATACTCACCACCCTCTGTAGCAGTTGCCGTACCAATTGGTGATGCAGCCATTCAAGATGCTCTCAATGGCGCAGCTGTTTAACTTTTTGAGGATCTGAGGGCCCATGACAAATATTTTTAGCCTGCTGAGGGGGAAGAGGCGCTGCCCTGCCCTGTTCACAACTGTGTGTGTGTGTGGACCATGTTAATGCCTTAGTGATTTGGACACAGAGAAACTTGAAGATCTCGACCCACTCCACTACAGCCCCATCGATGTGGATGGGGACGTGCTTGCTCCTCCGTTTCCTGTAGCCCATGATCAGATCCTTTGTCTTGCTAATGTTGAGTGAGAAGTTGTTGTTCTGGCACCACATTGCCAGGTCTCTGATCTCCTCCCTATGGGCTGCCTCATCGTTGTTGATCAGGTCTACCACTGGCGTGTCATCAGGAAACTTGATGATGGTATTGGAGTCGTGCATGGCCAATCAGTCGTTGGTGAACAGGGAGTACAGGAGGGAACTAAGAACACACCCCTGATGGACCCCTGTGTTGATGGTCAGCGTGGTGGATGTGTTGTTGCCTACCCGTCAGGAAGTCCAGGATCCAGTTGCAGAGGGAGGTGTTCAGTCCCAGGGCCTGAGCTTAGTGATGAACTTGGAGGGGACTATTTTGTTTAATGCTGAGCAGTAGTCAATAATCAGCATTCTTACATTTCACGGCTATAGATGTGAGTGTTACCGGGTGCTAATTTAGGCAGGTTACCTTGGCGTCCTTGGGCACAGGGATTATGGTGTTCTGCTTAAAACAAGTTGTTATTACAGTCCCGGTCAGGGATAGGTTGCATGCTCTAAGTACGCGGCCTGGTATTCCGTCTGTCCCTGTGGCCTTGCGAATGTCAACCTGCTTAAAGGTCTTACTCACATCGGCTACCGAGAGAGAGATCAAACAGCTGTCTGGAACAGTTGGTGCTCTCATGCTTGGCTCAGTGTTGCTTGCCTCGAAGTGAGCATAGAGAGCATTTAGCTCATCTGGTAGGCTTGTGTTGCTGGGCAGCTCTAAGTTTAGTTTTGTAATCCATGATAGTTTGCAAGCCCTGCCACATCCGTCAAGCATCAGAGCCGGTGTAGTAGGATTCGATCTTAGTCTTGTATTGACGCTTTGCCTATTTGATGGCACGTCGGAGGTCGTAGCGGTATTCCTTATAAGTGTCCGGATTAGTGCCCCGCTCATTGAAAGCGGCAGCTCTAGCCTTTAGCTCAGTGCGGATGTTGCCTGTAATCCATGGCTTCTGGTTCGGGTACGTACTGTACGGTCACAGTGTGCATTTTCTTGTTTGCTTATGGCCCTATACAGCTCGTTGAGTGCGGTCTTAGTGCCAGCATCGGTTTGTGGTGGTAAATAGACAGCTACGAAACATATAGATGAAAACTCTTGGTAAATAGTATGGCTTATCATGAGGTATTCTAATTAATGCGAGCAAAAACCTGAGACTTCCTTTACATTAGATATCGCGCACCAGCTATTGTTAGGCTGTGCTCACCAGGGATTTTGAGGTTGAGGCCACAAGCGCTGCCGACAGAGGCAATGGAGGGGGCAGTTCTCTTCCTGGTGATGCTCTCCTTAATCCTTCCTTCTCCTGTCACCTTCACTGTGAATGGACTTCCTGTAGGGGCAGAGGATCAGCCAATCAGAGGTAAGAGAGTACCAGCAACAGCCAATTAGAGAGGTCAGGGAGAAGTGTGTCAGAAAATGAGAGGTCTGAAACAGGAATTGGTGCAGAAAAAAATCTCAGGTAACAGTGATTGACAATGTTGTTCGCTAATGAAATGCAATTTCACCTAAACCAAGTTAATTTACTGATTTTACAAAATGTTTATAAAATCCATTTACAAAACTGAAGTAAGACCAATAAACACTAACCTTGGATGTGCTTGTCAGAGAACTTGATGTTGATAATGTAGTTGCCTGGCTCTGTGGGGCAGTAAATGACTCTGGACGTCCCATCCTCCACATCCTCACAGTTAATATCCACTTTACTCGGACCCTCAATCGACAACCCCAGACCACCATAACCTGAGAAAGAGAGGGAGAAAAGAGATGTAAGGCAATGGAGAGAGCACTGTGTGTCTATGAACTTCAGCAGATATGGGTTAGATTAGCTTAAAGGAAAGATACACCCATTTTGAATGTTGATGCAAAACTTGTCATACCGGCTGTATTTCTTCCTGCTTGAATGGCGAATAGCTCAGATACACATGAACACTTGAACTGACCCTGGGAATCGATAGAACATCGCTCAGAGATGCACAAAAACTATATAACATTAAAAATGGGTGAATCTTTCCTTTAATATGGCTAACATGCTCCTATAGCCATACCTGCATTCCTAGTGTCCACAAAGAACTCAGCCATTTCAAAGGTGTTTGCCTCCACCAGTCCTTTACCAAAGGCCTTGACCCTACTGGCCTCGCCGATCTCTGACTGGCCAACCTGGATCTTGAAAGGGCTGTTGCTCACGTGCTTACCGTTCTTCTTCACGCTCACCTCGTGCTCTCCCACCTCCTTAGGGGTGAAGGAGATACCTGCGGATGGAGGGATGGAGAGATGGAGGAGAGGAGTGTGTAAGTAGATATTTAAACAGGGATTAGTTAGAGGATTCACAAATTCTGACATTGCTGTCATCGTTTTATACTTTCTGAAAGTTGAACTCAGTGCTCTCTGTCCATCTGTCGTGAGTCCCAAGACTGATGGTTCACACGGAGAGAAAGGTTACTTTGCTTCAGAGTAAGGAAACAAAACCATTTATTCTACCCATCAGAGCCATGTTATTGAAAGTCACAGGCTCAGACCAGACTAGTGGTGGTATCTCACCTATGTGTCTGTTGGGCAGTCTCTTGAGCAAACAGGGCTCTTCGTTGCCTGATGGCGCTCTGATACTAGCCATCAGCAGGCTCAGGTCAGTCTCTGTAATCTTCAGTGACAAGTCTGCTGCTGTCCCCACGTTGAGCTGGGACGTCCTGATAGAGTCATCACCTGGATAGAGAGAAATGGAAAATAGATTGACAAACCTATCTATCTATCTATCTATCTATCTATCTATCTATCTATCTATCTATCTATCTATCTATCTATCTATCTATCTATCTATCTATCTATCTATCTATCTATCTATCTATCTATCTATCTATCTATCTATCTATCTATCTATCTATCTATCTATCTATCTACTAACATGTACTAATGTACAAACAATTAGTAACATTCACTCACAATGACTGACCATTTATTTACACTTACAAATAATTTGCTAATCCCAAATAACATTATACATAGAGCCCTAAAACACATATGATTTATCAATATGCCAGTGATTTCACTTCGTAAGTATGAGTGGCATTTTGGCTGTACAGTGGGGAGAACAAGTATTTGATACACTGCCGATTTTGCAGGTTTTCCTACTTACAAAGCATGTAGAGGTCTGTAATTTTGATCATAGCTACACTTCAACTGTGAGAGACGGAATCTAAAACAAACATTCAGAAAAAAACATTGTATGATTTTAAAATAATTAATTTGCATTTTATTGCATGACATAAGTATTTGATCACCTACCAACCAGTAAGAATTCCGGCTCTCACATACCTGTTAGTTTTTCTTTAAGAAGCCCTCCTGTTCTCCACTCAATACCTGTATTAACTGCACCTGTTTGAACTCGTTACCTGTATAAAAGACACCTGTCCACACACTCAATCAAACAGACTCCAACCTCTCCACAATGGCCAAGACCAGAGAGCTGTGTAAGGACATCAGGGATAAAATTGTAGACCTGCACAAGGCTGGGATGGGCTACAGGACAATAGGCAAGCAGCTTGGTGAGAAGGCAACAACTGTTGGTGCAATTATTAGAAAATGGAAGAAGTTCAAGATGACAGTCAATCTCCCTCGGTCTGGGGCACCATGCAAGATCTCACCTCGTGGGGCATCAATGATCATGAGGAAGGTGAGGGATCAGCCCAGAACTACACGGCAGGACCTGGTCAATGACCTGAAGAGAGCTGGGACCACAGTCTCAAAGAAAACCATTAGTAACACACTACGCCGTCATGGATTAAAATCCTGCAGCGCACGCAAGGTCCCCCTGCTCAAGCCAGCGCATGTCCAGGCCCGTCTGAAGTTTGCCAATGACCATCTGGATGATCCAGAGGAGGAATGGGAGAAGGTCATGTGGTCTGATGAAACAAAAATAGAGCTTTTTGGTCTAAACTCCACTCGCCGTGTTTGGAGGAAGAAGAAGGATGAGTACAACCCCAAGAACACCATCCCAACCGTGAAGCATGGAGGTGGAAACATCATTCTTTGGGGATGCTTTTCTGCAAAGGGGACAGGACGACTGCACCGTATTGAGGGGAGGATGGATGGGGCCATGTATTGCGAGATCTTGGCCAACAACCTCCTTCCCTCAGTAAGAGCATTGAAGATGGGTCGTGGCTGGGTCTTCCAGCATGACAACGACCCGAAACACACTGCCATGGCAACTAAGGAGTGGCTCCGTAAGAAGCATCTCAAGGTCCTGGAGTGGCCTAGCCAGTCTCCAGACCTGAACCCAATAGAAAATCTTTGGAGGGAGCTGAAAGTCCGTATTGCCCAGCGACCTGAAGGATCTGGAGAAGGTCTGTATGGAAGAGTGGGCCAAAATCCCTGCTGCAGTGTGTGAAAACCTGGTCAAGAACTACAGGAAACGTATGATCTCTGTAATTGAAAACAAAGGTTTCTGTACCAAATATTAAGTTCTGCTTTTCTGATGTATCAAATACTTATGTCATGCAATAAAATGCAAATGAATTACTGAAAAATCATACAATGTGATTTTCTGGATTTTTGTTTAAGATTCCGTCACTCACAGTTGAAGAGTACCTATGATAAAAATTACAGACTTCTACATGCTTTGTAAGTGGGAAAACCTGCAAAATCGGCAGTGTATCAAGTACTTGTTCTCCCCACTGTATGTGGGTGCACCGCTGTGTGTTCTGGTCCAGACCCCACTCACCAGTGGTTTTAGTAGTGAAGGGGCTGCCAGGTATGTGTTTATTGTCAAACTTGACGATGATCTTGTAGTCTCCTGGTGAGGTGGGCAGGTAGGATACAGTACAGGTTCCATCCTTATTGTCTTTACAGGTGATCTCTGCCTTAGAAGGACCCTCCACCGCCAGGGACAGACCACCTGTAAGGGGGGGGGGGTTAGGAGAGAGAGAGACAATTGGAAAACACTAAAACTAACAACAACACGAAGCGCTATCTATCCAAAACGGAGATGTATGGGTAAACCACTTCTCCAATATGTTTGGCCCTATAACAAGAACTAAGAGCAAATAAATATACATGATCAAATGCAAATCCTAGAATAAACTATTAAAGACTACCAGATTCCACTGGATTCTCCAATTACATTGAATGAACTACAGGACAAAATACAAACCCTCCATCCCAAAAAGGCCTGTGGTGTTGATGGTATCCTCAATGAAATGATAAAATATACAGACCGCAAATTCAAATTGGCTATACTTAAACTTTTTAACATCATCCATAGCTCTGGCACCTTCCCGAATATTTGGAACCAAGGACTAGTCACCCCAATCCACAAAAGTGGAGACAAATTTGACTCCAATAACTACCGTGGGATATGCGTCAACAGCAACCACCCCAATCCATTTCCTCAGTGAAAACAATGTACTGAGCAAATGTCAAATTGGCGTTTTACCAAATTACCGTACGACAGACCACGTATTCACCCTGCACACCCTAATTGACAAAAAAACAAACTAAAACAAAGGCAAAGTCTTCTCATGCTTCGTTGATTTCAAAAAAGCATTTGACTCAATTTGGCATGAGGGTCTGCTATACAAATTGATGGAAAGTGATGTTGGGGGAAAAACATACAACATTATAAAATCCATGTACACAAACAACAAGTGTGCGGTTAAAATTGGCAAAAAAAACACACATTTCTTTCCACAGGGCCGTGGGGTGAGACAGGGATGCAGTTTAAGCCCCACCCTCTTCAACATATATACTAGAATCTGAAGTCAAATGTCTACTGTTTGCTGATGATCTGGTGCTTCTGTCACCAACCAAAGAGGGCCTACATCAGCACCTAGATCTTCTACACATATTCTGTCAGACCTGGGCCCTGACAGTAAATCTCAGTAAGACAAAAATAATGGTGTTCCAAAAAAGGTCCAGTTGCCAGGACCACAAATACAAATTCCATCTAGACACTGTTGCTCTAGAGCACACAACAAACTATACATACCTTGGCCTAAACATCAGCGCCACATGTAACTTCCACAAAGCTGTGAATGATCTGAGAGACAAGGCAAGAAGGGCCTTCTATGCCATCAAAAGGAACATAGAATTCGACATACTAATTAGGATCTGGCAAAAAATACTTGAATCAGTTATAGAACCCACTTCCCTTTATGGTTGTGAGGTCTGGAGTCCCCTCACAAACCAAGAATTCACAAAATGGGACAAAAACCAAATTGATACTCCGCATGCAGAATTCTGCAAAAAATATCCTCAGTGTACAATGAAAAACACCAAATAATGCATGCAGAGCAGAACTAGGCCAATACCCGCTAATTATCAAAATCCAGAAAAGAGCCGTTAAATTCTACAACCACCTAAAAGGAAGTGATTCCCGAACAAAGCCATCACCTACAGAGAGATGAACCTGGAGAAGAGTCCCCTAAGCAAGCTGGGGCTTTGTTCACAAACACAAATTTACATTTTAGTCATTTAGCAGATTCTCTTATCCAGAGCGACTTATAGTTAGTTAGTGCATACATGTTCATACTTTTTTTGTACTGGTCCACTGTGGGAATCGAACCCATAACCCTGGCGTCGTAAGCATCATGCTCTACCATCTGAGCTACACGGGACAGCCCCCACAGAACTCCAGGACAACAACACAATTAGACCCAATCAAAAAGATAATTACTTGACACATTGGAAAGAACTACCAAAAAAACAGAGCAAACTAGAATGCTATTTGGCCCTAAACAGAGTTTACACATTGGCAGAATACCTGACCACTGTGACTGACCCAAACTTTAGGAAAGCTTTGACTATGTACAGACTCAGTGAACATAGCCTTGCTACTGAGAAAGGCCGCCGTAGGCAGACCTGGCTCTCAAGAGAAGACAGGCTATGTGCACACTGCCCACAAAATGAGGTGGAAACTGAGCTGCACTTCCTAACCTGGTGCCAAATGTATGACCATATTAGAGACACATATTTCCCTCAGATTACACAGCTCCACAAATAATTAAAAAACAAACCTAATTTTGATAGACTCCCATATCTACTGGGTGAAATAACACAGTGTGCCATCACAGCAGCAAGAACGCCATTCTAAATACAACCCATATTTATGTTTATTTATTTTCCCATTTGTTTTAACTATTTGTTTGAACTATTCTGCACATAATATGACATTTGAAATGTTTTTATTCTTTTGGAACTTCTGAGTGTGATGTACATTTTTATTGTTTACTATCTACTTCACTTGCTTTGGCAATGTTAACATATGTTTCCCATGCCAATAAAGCCCTTAAATTGAATTGAATTGAGATAGAGAGATGGGGTTTTACTCAACTGTCTAAATAGTATTAGATGGAGAAATGTTTTCCCGTCATTGTGGACAGAGGGTGAAAAAGTCAATACTAAAAAATGTTAGAAGTACCTTCTCCAGCGTTCTTGGTGACCACAGTGAAAGTGGCAGGTTTGTTGACGGTGCCGTGACAGAGACCAGGGCCGTACGCTGTCACCAGACCACTGTTCATAGCATCTACATAGAACTGGAGCGGGCTTCCTGTGAGGCAGAGAGAGATAATGAAGGGAATATACAATGTAAATATGCCTGCTTAAACACCTGAGCTGAAAAAATGTGTAGATATATAAACATAAGAAAGTCTCTTAATTGAGCATAACTGCTTACATTGAGTCTGGGTTTAGTTTGAATACAGGCGTGTTTTTCACCTCTGGTTTTGACAGACAGAAGCATACTGTACCTGGGATATGGTTTCCTTCATACTTGATGTCCATCTCATGCAGACCCTTCTCAGTAGGGTGGAATTTAACTGTGATGGTCCCATCCTTGTTGTCTGTGATGTGGGGGCGGGCTATCTTACCGGAGGGCATACGCACCTCACCTGGAAATTACAGGAAAGGAAAGTGAGTGTGTCATTGTGTCTGAAGCAGTAAGATTATCTACAGGTACCTGTGTACTGTTTTTTGTGTTAATGAGTGTCTGTTAGGATTACAAAACTGTAATGTTTCCAAAATTTCCAAGGTTTTCCCCAAATCCCGATTAGAGAGTTCCTGGAATCAGGAAGGAATCTTTGCATCCTTGCATAAGTAGAGAGGGAATCCTTTAACAGTTTTTTGGGGAAAACCATGAGAAATTTTGAAAAGTTTCCGGAGAAGTCCCTGTACCTGTGGTCGGTCCCTGCTGTACGGTGAATGGGATGACCAGGTTGAGAGGGCGGAAATGATCCGTGCCATCACTAGGGACAATGGGCTCCTTTGTTGCCTAAAAAGGCATAGAGAGAAATATGATGGTCAGCTAAAATATAATATCATACATGAACGAGTAACTATAGCAAGCTATGTCTATACAAAGTACACGTTTAACTTGAATGAAGCCTTTTTGAATCAGTTAAAATGCTGTTACACCCTTATCAGACATTATAAAGATTCATACATGATAACAACAAGTTATTACCTAATGTTAGTATTGTCCCCCAGAATGCTCCAGATCACTCTCTCTTTTTCCCCTCTCTCTCCAGATGAAATCCTCTCCAGATGAAATTGACCCCACCCCCTCCTCCCTTTTCCAGACCATCTCTGGAGACCTTCTCCCATTCCTCACTTCCCTCATCAACTCATTCATGACTACTGCGTCCCATCTGACTTCAAAATGGCCCGAGTCGCTCCCCTCCTCAAGAAACCAACACTCGACTCCTTTGACGTCAAAGGTATCCTTTCGTTCTGTATTTTGAGCGTGCTGTCTCTGACCTCTCTGAGAATTACCTTCTTGACCCTAAACAGTCAGGCTTCAAGACGGGTCACTCAACCGAGACTGCTCTTCTCTGTGTCACGGAGGCTCTCCGCACTGCCAAAGCCAAATCTCTCTCCCTTCGACACCTTGAAACATCAGATCCTCCTCTCCACCCTTTCAGGGCTGGGCATCTCTGAGCATTCTTGGGTTGCATCCTACCTGGCAGGTTACTCCTACCTGGCAGGTAGCTCATACCAGGTGACGTGGAGAGGATCTGTGTCTGCACCAAATACTCTCACGACTGGTGTCCCCCAGGGCTCGGTTCTAGGCCCTCTCCTCTTCTCTCTATACACCAAGTCACTCAGCTTCGTCATATCCTCACATAGTCTCTCCTATCATTGCTGTACGGCTGACACTCAACTACTTTTCTACTTCCCGCTTTTGACACTCAGGTGGTGACACGCATCTCTGCGTGCCTGGCAGATATCTCAGCTTGGATGTCAGCCCACCACCTCAAGCTCAACCTCGACAAGACGAAGCTGCTCTTCTTCCCGGGGAAGGCCTGCCCAATCAAATCACGGTTGACATCTCCACAGTGTCCCCTTCCCCGAGTGCAAATAACTTTGCCGTGACCCTGGACAACACCCTGTCTTTCTCTGCAAAAATCAAAGCAGTGACTCGCTCCTGCAGGTTTATGCTCTACAACATCCGTAGAGTACGACCCTATCTCACATAGGAAGCAGCTCAGGTCCTAATCCAGACACTTGTCATCTCCTGTCTGGACTACTGCAACTCGCTGTTGTCTGGGCTCCCCGCTTGTGCCATCAAACCCCTGCAGCTTATCCAGAACGCTGCAGCCTGTCCGGTGTTTAACCTTCCCAAATTCTCCCATGTCACCCCACTCCTCCACACACTCCACTGGCTTCCAGTCGAAGCGCGCATCCATCACAAGACCATGGTACTTGCCTACTGTGCAGCAAGAGGAACTGCCCCTCCCTAAATTCAGGCTATGCTCAAACCCTACACCCCAATCCAAGCACTCCTTTCTGCCACCTCCTTTCTGTCTTTTGGCCATCCCACCCCTATGGGAGGTCAGCTCCCGCTCTTCCCGCTCTTCCCACTCTTCCCGCTGAAAGTCGCTCTGGGTAAGAATGTCTGCTAAATTACTCAAATGTAAAAATGTGCTCAGCGTCGCATAAAGTAAAATATTAAATAACACACAAATCTATATTACTAATATGTACTCACAGTAACATGGAAGGGGCTCTTGGGTATGTGCTGTCCTCCAAAGCGGATGGTGATGACATATTTGCCAGGTTCTGGAGCAGTATAGTAGATGTCGAAGGTTCCATCACGGTTCTCCTGCACATCCATGTCTAGCTCCACCCCCTCTGGGGTCATGACCGAGCAGGTCACCTTGCCCTTCCCAGCAGCCTTTGCATCCACAGAGACGATGGCCTCCTCGTTCACCTGCATCTTAGTCAGACCTGATGACTGGGCATGTCCTCCGATAGACACTGGAAATAAGGAGAGAGAAAATTGTAAGACTATTGAAAAGAAAAAAGAGAAGATAAAAGAGAAGAGAAGGGAAAAGGAGAGGTGTACCAGTGAGCAGACACTTGCTGGCGTCTCCAGTGGGCAGGGCTGAGATGTGGTAGGGAGAGTAGGGGATCTCATCTCCTCCATACTTGATGATGATGGTGTAAGGGCCTGTGGAGTCTGGTACGTAGGACACTGTGTAGGTCCCATCTCTGTTGTCATAGATGGTAGCCTTCTTTGGCTTGCCTTCTGGGTCCTACAGGGGGAGAGGATGTTAATGTGTGTAGGGTGTGTGTGTGTGTGTGTGTGTGTGTGTGTGTGTGTGTGTGTGTGTGTGTGTGTGTGTGTGTGTGTGTGTGTGTGTGTGTGTGTGTGGAGGAGGGGGTTGGTACCCACCAGTATCTGTTCAGTGAGCAGTCCCTCTCCTGTGTCGCGGGCATCGATGGTGAACTCCACTGGCAGGCTGGCAGGCACACCTGACTTGTCCAGACCTGGACCGCTGGCATGAACCTTACTGGCATCATGACCAGGCTGAGATCTCACCTTGAATGGACTGTGGATGGAGAGAAAGAGAAAGAGAAAGAAAAAGAAAAAGAAAAAGAAAAAGAAAAAGAAAAAGAAAAAAAAGAGAAAGAGAGAATACAATAATATTTAATCACCCTATTGAAAATGTATGAAATGCCTACAGAAAAGTAAATGAGGATATTACAGTAAGGGTTTCTGGTAAATCTAGTTTTCTCCAGTCTGTCTCACCTGCGAGGAACCTCCTCGTCTCCGTATTTTACCGACACAGTGTAAGGACCATCCTGAACAGGGGTGTAGTTGACTGTGTGTGTACCATCACCGTTGTTTTTTACAGAAACAGGCTCTGAACCTATGGGGAAAAGAGGACAGATTAGTTACATTCAAATAAGTCAGTGTATGCAAACATGCATGTGTGTGTGTGTTTATGGGAAGTTTTTTATGCTTGAGCGTGTGCATTCGTGAGTAAAGTAAAGTATGTAGAGGTCCTCTTACCTGAAGGTCCTGTGAGATGGACCTCCACTTTTGCCTGTCCTGCCTGTGTAGCGTCCACGGTAAAACTCTGAGGTAAGTGGGCTCTGACTCTGTCACCCAACCCTGTGCCTGAACATTTCACCTTACTGGGGTCCACCACGTCCTTCACTGGCACACGGAACGGACTGCCTGCAGGAGACACACAGAGAGACACAGTGTTATCATATTTTTTATTAGGATGATAGGGAAGAAGGCAATAAGATGCAGTCAGTAGAATAGAGAGATTATGAGAAGTATTGGATATTGTGTTTTTATGGTGTTTTTATCGTGAGAGTTCAGGTAAGATTTCCACTGTATTTATTATGCATAGCAAATCAACTTTAAACTTGTATTATGGTGATGATTCGGCTTGACTCTGGACGCCTACATCGCCCGGGCAATTGCCATCGAGGGCCAGCTCCGGGATCGTGACCAGCTGGCGCGCCATGCGCATTTTCCCCTTCCTCGATCAGAGCCGGAACATGAGCCGATGGAGGTGGGAATCACGAGACTCTCCGCAGAGGAGAGAGAACGGCGGAGTCGTCAGGGTCTGTGCCTTTACTGTGGAGAGAGGGCATGTCCGGAGGGCGTGTCCCTCTGTCCCGACTGGACGCATTAAAAGGGTAGGTGGCCGGAGGGCTCAGATGGGCACAGTAGATGTCCTGCTTGCTGAACGCATAGCTAGCCCTTTCTGTTGCTCAGTTGTGCTCTCTGGTAACCTGATTGACTCTGTACAGTGGGGAGAACAAGTATTTGATACACTGCCGATTTTGCAGGTTTTCCTACTTACAAAGCATGTAGAAGTCTTTAATTTTTATCATAGGTACTCTTCAACTGTGAGTGAAAGAATCTAAAACAAAATCCAGAAAATCACATTGTATGATTTTTAAGTAATTAATTTGCATTTTATTGCATGACATAAGTATTTGATACATCAGAAAAGCAGAACTTAATATTTGATACAGAAACCTTTGTTTGCAATTACAGAGATCATACGTTTCCTGTAGTTCTTGACCAGGTTTGCACACACTGCAGCAGGCCTTCTCCAGATCCTTCAGGTTTCGGGGCTGTCGCTGGGCAATACGGACTTTCAGCTCCCTCCAAAGATTTTCTATTGGGTTCAGGTCTGGAGACTGGCTAGGCCACTCCAGGACCTTGAGATGCTTCTTACGGAACCTCAAGCTCCGCTTGCCATGCCACAAGCTCGAGCCCCGGTATGTGGGACCGTTCACGGTCCTTCTGAGAGTGAATGAGGTCACCTATAGGTTGAGACTCACACCACTTTACACTAACCTGTCTCCCTCTTTCCATGTCTCTCTCCTCAGGCCAGTGGTTCCTGGTTCACTAGGGGGGTCCGGACCTGCAGTGGCGCCTCCACTCCCAACGGAGGTAGCTGGGGGTCTGGCATATCGAGTGGAGAAAGTGCTGGACCGACCAGCTCCTCGCCCTCGGGGTTGTGCAGGACGCCGGCGAGTGGCGACGTCCTCTCCAGCGATCATCCTCGCCGGCGTTCTAACCGGTGGTCAGGGGAAGATGGTAGCAACACCCTGATGACCCACACCTGTTCCACATTGGTCATCAGGGTCACTATTTAACCCTGTGTGTTTTGGATCACCCCTTCGCGGGTTATTGTCTATTGTGTATTGTTGTTCATTCATTAAATGTTTACATCTTTTCTTCCATTCAATCTGTTTGTTTCGCCTCTACTCTCACATTCACCCCTCGCAATATCACACGGTGAAGCATGGTGGTGGCAGCATCATGCTGTGTGGATGTTTTTCAGTGGCAGGAACTGGGAGACCAGTCAGGATCGAGGCATGAATGAACGGAGCAAAGTACAGAGTGATCCTTGACGGAAACCTGCTCCAGAGCGCTCAGGACCTCAGACTGCGGTGAAGGTTCACCTTCCAACAGGACAACAACCCTAAGTACACAGCCAAGACAACGCAGGAGTGGTTCGGGACAAGTCTCTGAATGTCTTTGAGTGGCCCAGCCAGAGCCCGGACTTGAAACCGATCTCTGGAGAGACCTGGAAATAGCCGTGCAGCAATGCTCCCCATCCAACCCGACAAGAGCTTGAGAGGATCTGCAAAGAAGAATGGAAGAAACTCCCCAAATACAGGTGTGCCAAGTTTGTAGTGTCATACTCAAGAAGACTCAAGGCTGTAATCGCTGCCAAAGCTGCTTCAACAAAGTACTGAGTAAAGGGTCTGAATACTTACGTAAATGTACAAAAAAAGAATACTTTGTCATTATGGGGTATTTTGTGTAGATTGATGAGGGGAAAAAACAATTTAATACATTTTAGAATAAGGATGTAACCTAACAAAATGTGGAAAAAGTCAAGGGGTCTGAATAATTTCCGAAGTGTTGCTCCCATGAAACATGAGCTGAAATAAAATATCCCAGAAATATCCCATACCACAAAAAGCTTATTTTGCTTACATTTTTCACACAAACATCCCTGTTAGTGAGCATTTCTCATTTGCCAAGATAATCCATCCACCTGACAGGTGTGGCATTTCAAGAAGCTGATTAAACAGCATGATCATTACACAGGTGCACCTTGTGCTGTGGACAATGAAAGGCCACACATAATGTGCAGTTTTGTCACACAACACATTGCCACAGATATCTCAAGTTTTGAGGGAGTTTTTATTTGGCATGCTGACTGCAGGAATGTCCACCAGAGCTGTTGCCAGAGAATTTGGCAGTACGTCCAACCGGCCTAACAACCTCAGACCGCATGTAACCACACCAGCCCAGGTCTTCCACATCCAGCTTCTTCACCTGCTGGATCGTTTGCGACCAGCCACCCAGACAGCTGATTAAACTGTGGGTTTGCACAACCGAAGAATTTATGCACAAACGGTCTGAAACCGTCTCAGGGAAGCTCATCTGCGTGCTCGTCGTCCTCACCAGGGTCTTGACCTAAGTGCAGTTCGGACAAAGAACACAATTGCATTTTATCGATGGCAATCTGAATGCACAGAGATACCGTGACAAGATCCTGAGGCCCATTGTCGTGCCATTCATCTGCCACCATCACCTCATGTTTCAGCATGGTAATGCACGGCCCCATGTCGCAAGGATCTGTACACAAATCCTGGAAGCTGAAAATGGCCCAGTTCTTCGCCTGCATACTCACCAGACACGTCACTCATTGAGCATGTTTGGGATGCTCTGGATCGACGTGTACGACAGCGTGTTTCAGTTCCCGCCAATATCCAGCAACTTCGCACAGCCATTGAAGAGGTGTGGGACAACGTTCCACAGGACACAATCAACATCCTCATCAACTCTATGTGAAGGAGATGTGTCGTGCCAGTGGCATGTCGTTAGTAAAGATTGAAAAAAGCAAGGGGCCTAAACAGCTACCCTGGGGAATTCCTGCTTCTACCTGGATTGTGTTTGAGAGGCTTCCATTAAAGAACACCCCTTAATGTTGAGAGTTAGAATAGTAGACTACACAAGGTGCAATTTCGAAATTTGGTTGCGTATCAGCAGTTTTTCTCTTGTTATGTTCACTGACATCCACTCAATTTAGCCAATGTCTAGCCAGGTATCTAAACTTGTAGTAATCATGGTAAAATTACCGACCGGGAGCCCCCAATGATTTTGTTAGTCACTCTCACTCAGATATCATAATCAAAACTAAAAACATTTCTCTCCACTCTATGGCAAATTATTAGAATTGCAGGAAATTAGCTGTTCAAATCTTAATTATTATCTCCACCGCATGGCAAAATTAGTAGAATTGCATGAAATTAAAAATAAATAAAAATGTATCTTCTCTCCGCCTGTCACGAGTCGGGAGTGAGCGAGACCAAGGCGCAGCGCATTCATAGTTCGACATTTATTTATACACTCCAAGACGAACTATACAAACAAAATCACGGGTACACAAAACAACGAAACACACCTACTTGTGACCTGCGATATATATATTGACATGTAACGATAACGACCCACACCAACGTGATGGACAGACTCAACATATATTGGATCCCTAATTAGAGACAATGCCGTGCAGCTGCCTCTAATTAGGGATCCAACCTAAACCCCACACAGAAACAGAAAAGGACGACACTGTCAGACTCTGACCACAGCTACATAGAGAAGCAAGTTAGGCTTCTCTATGGCCAGAGCCTGACACCGCCCTATGGCAACATGTATAGAAAGCTATAGCTGCATGTTGGGGTATGGATGTGGGTACGCAGACCCGCGAGCCAATGCTCAGATGTTTTGTGGCCCCCACACTCATCAGTTGCCCATCCTTGATGTATACCGTGTGTATCCTGTACATACGACTAATAAAACTTAAAACTTGAACTTGTATGTGTATGAGACATTACCTGGAATGGGGTGTCCTCCGAAGTTGATGCTGACGTCATACTCTCCAGGTGTGAAGGGAACGTACTCTATGCTGCAGCTGCCATCTTTGTTATCTTTGCATGTCATTTTAGCCTCTGACGCTCCCTCTATGACCAGGCCCAGGCCTCCAGTACCAGCACCCCTAGAGAACACAGACAATTACATCAATTACATTGCTTTCATGGGGAAGGCACAGTCAGAAAGGTTCTCATTATTGGAAGAATTGAAAGACAATGGATTTGTGAATGATTTGCCTGTGATCATGTGTTCTTATGTGCTTAACTAGCGAAAATGTTTCAAAACATTCTCACCAATAAACCACATGGGAGCATAGATTACAGTTTGCAGCAGTCTCTTTTTAGCATTTGTTGAACATGTTATTTGATATCCAGTACCTGTTCAAAAACATTGGATGTGTGTATGTAATCTTTCCTTGGCTGTGATTGTACCTGGTCTCGACAGTGAAGCAGTTGGGTTTGTTGATGAGTCCTCCCTCTAGCCCTGGCCCGTAGGCCCTGACCCGGCTGGTGTCACATCCCTCCACCACTGACACACCGAAGGGACTCTTAGGGATGGCCACCTCGTCATACAGCACCTCAATCAGGTGCATACCTGGAACAGACAGACCAACCAGAGGGTTTCAATATCTCACAGTGCTGTGTGTGTGTGTGTGTGTGTGCTCTCAGTAGACAGATACACATGATTACAGGTGATGTTATGGCAGATATACTGTACATGATTTTATTTGATGGCCAAGCTGATTTTACTGTTCAGCGTATTAAGTTATATCTATCTAAGACACTTTTCAGTGCATTTCTGATATTTTATCAAGAGTGAACCTTTCTTCCTAAGATTGGTTCAGATAATCAATGAGACTTGTGGTAACTATGGAGACGTAGGGCCTCCCGAGTGGCCAGCGGTCTAAGGCACTGCATCGCTGTGCAAGCTGCATTACTACAGATCCTGGTTCGGTACCGGGATGTGTCGCAGCAGGCCACTACCGGGAGACCCATGAGGCGATGCACAATTGGCCCAGCGTCGTCCGGGTTAGGCCGGCTGGGATGTCCTTGTCCCATCGTACTCTAGTGACTCCTGTGGTGGGACAGGCGCATGCACGCTGACACGGTCGCCAGGTGTGCGGTGTGGTCCTTTGCCTCTCCCGAGTCTGTACAGGAGTTGCAGCGATGGGACAAGACCAATTGGATATGACGAAAAGGGGGTAAAAGAAATTTGAGACGTGAGACTAATTATTAGTACACAAAAATAACATATATTTCGCTGTTATAACAACATTAACTTGACAGAAATCTCTCATTGTATCTCTCATTCCCTTGCCAGTGCTGTAATATTAGACCAGAACAGTTCTGTGATATCAGTCAGAGCTTTTTGTGCAGGGCTTCTTCTATTAATACCTCCAGCTAGCCATTACTCCTGTATCTGAGAGAAGAGGCCCAGAGCAGGACAGAGCAGAGCAGAGCTATTAAACGTATCCTACCAAGCAACCTAACTTTAGCTTTCAGAAAGCTATCAGAAAAGTGTTAATCTTCTACATGTTCTTACCGTCCTCATAGGCAGTGTATTCCACTCTGAAGGTTCGGTCTCCCTTGTCTGTGATGTAGGTGTCCGTGTTGGTGCCTGAAGGGTTGATGATGCATGCTTTCACGTGGTCACCGCAGCTCTTGGTCATGTTGCGGGCATCCACAATGAAGTGAGTGGTAACCTCCTTGATGATTCCTATAGACATAGATGATCATAGGTAAAATGGTTAGCTACTGTAATTGTTAGCTACAGTAGTGTTAGGTAGAGTAACCTTTAGCTATAGTAGCTTTTGCCAGTATGCTATAGTAGCCTTAGCTATATGGCCTTTATTAGTAAGCTATGCTTTGTTTTGCTCATAAACTACTGTTTATAGTAGCTAGCTAGCCTTAGGTAGAGGCCTTTACCATATTATAGTTAAATAGCTTAAGTAGCCTTTAGCTATAGCAGCTTTTGCCTACTTTACCTAGGCTAGGGCAATATGCATGCAGAGATAGACCACACCATAACTACTCCTCCTTACCTCTGGGCTCCACCCCTGGTCCATAGACCTGCACTCCACTGGTATCAACAGCCGGCACTACCTCGATGACCGCAGGGAACTTGGGAACCACATGACCCCCGTACTTAATGGTGATGATGTGTGTGCCGTGGAAAGGAGGGATGTAGGTGACAGAGAAGGTCCCCTCGACTGTCTTCTGGATATGGACCTCGGCCTGAGCCCCAGACTCAGAGACAATCTCGATGGTGAGCTCAGCCTCTCCGGCACTGGTGCAGTCCACTGTAAAGTAAGCTGGTTCCCATGCCTTGGCTTTCTCTAGACCTGGACCACTGGCTGTTACCTGTAGGTTTAGGGATAGGTTTAGGTTTAGGTTGAGGTTTAGATTTATTTTATATTTTTACAAAATATAAGAAGCATACATACAAACTCAAATTTGATGTCATACAATCCTTTAAATGATATAATCAGCCTGAACACATGGACAGTAAATCGTACACAACAAATAGGCATATCAATAAATCAATAACTAGACATGAAGTATATTCAATAAAGTATAATCTCATCATCTCACCTTGCTGGGGTCCAGGCATGGCTTCACAGCCACTTTGAAAGGAGACCCAGGGATGTGCTGCGCTCCAAACAGGATATTGATGGCATACTCTCCAGCCTCAGTAGGCAGGTAGTACACAGAGCAGGTACCGTCCCCGTTGTCCTGGCACTCGATCTTAGCCTCGCACGGCCCCTCCACAGTCAGGCCCAGCCCGCCGGCGCCCGCTCCCTTGGTGTCAATGGCAAAGGGGGCTGTTTTACCCACAATACCTCCCTTCAGGCCTGGGCCGTATGCGTGCACCTGAAGGATAAAGTTAATAGATGTTAGAGAGACTCATAATGTCATAAAGAAGCAAGATTAAGTCGATGCCAGTAGTGTGAACATAAGGGCAAAAACATCCATAATGCACTAAGATTCAGTACAGATTACATTTCGGAGTATCAGTCAGTGGACAGTTACTGTCTTTTCATGAGCCTCACATTAAAACAGATCCCACTGAAGCTAATGCATAATGTTGTGGTCACTTTTACCTTTGATGGGTCAGCAGGCATCACTCCCTCCACAGCGAAGGGGGATCCAGGGACGGGGTTGCCATCATAGCTGACGTCCACCTTGTAAGGACCCTCCTCTGGGAGGATGTACTTCACAGCGTGGGCGCCATTGGCTGTGTCCGAATCCAGCTTGTAAGGGATTGGTCGGCCAGAGGGTGAGGTCATCTTGACGGCCACCTCGCCCTGTCTTCCGGCTCCCTGGATGTTGATGTAGAACTCTTGATCCTTGCCGACTTCCACCTCTGTAAAATAACAAGAACAAACACATTTAAATCCTCTATTCATCAGTTTTAACAGCTACTCATTCAAACTATTGACAATCTAGGGCAATGTCAGATGTACATGGTCCCAAGAACAAGAAAAAATGAGAAGCAAACAAGATCCAGTTTTCAAATCTATTACATTTTGGGCTTTACGTTGCAAAGTTACTGTGTACAATGTTGAGAACTTACTGGTGTCCAGTCCTGTAACCTTGACCTTTCCCAGATCTACAGGAGGAGCCACAGTAATATTGAAGGGGCTCTTGGGAATAGGGTCCCCTCCATGGGTGACGGAGATGGTCATCTGACCCTGTTGAACAGCGGTGTACTTAACGGTATAGGAGTAGTCGTGGTTGTCTATGATCTCAAAGTCCCTGACAGCCTCTCCCTTCAGTTCTGCTGCTGTGAACTGGACCTCTGGCTTGGCCTTGCCTGCTCCCTTTGTGAAGATGGTGAAGTGGGTCGGAGTGCCCACCTCCACGCCTGTCTTGTTGAGTCCTGGGCCCTCAGCCCTCACTTTGCCAGCATCATGGGAAGGATCCACCTTCACTCTAAACGGACTAATGGGGATTTCCTGCAACACAAATATGGTTGCTGTACACTTAAATTGTTTTTATCGAATAACAAATCGAATACAGATGGTTGATGAGAACTTGTAGAAGGCTTATATCTATATTTTAGAATGTCAGATGTTGATTTCGGGAGGCTGCCAAAACCATGTATTGGTGTGTGGCCAGCAACTTTTAAAGAGAGACCGCCCCAAATGTTCTGTGCCATTTCCTGGCCACTCTGCGTTCTAAGTCCTGTGCATCCCAGCATGTGTGACAAAACAACAGTACAAAACCAAAGATATTGATCTGTTTTAAGCAATCAATCTTATGCTATCGTGATGACTAAACTTTTATTCTAACATCACCAATCTGAGGTAAAAAGGATGTGTAATTCCACTAAATTTTAGGTGAGAATACAAGCTTGTGTAAGGTAGTAACACAAAATGTCCACATTAGGGAAATTAGCACAATATACAATAATTTAATATGGAAAAATAATTCAACATGTCAATTTAAGATAATAGTATACAGTATGTTGCCCACTCACAAACTATTGCAACAATGACATCTATTTCTCACTCATTTAACCATTTAGAGAGGTAAAAAATGCTCTCAAACACAATTTAACTGGGCGCTCTAGATTAGAACCTCCACAGTGTCTGTGCAGCAGCCTGAACGTTTGACATCCCTTGTAACAGTAACTCTCTACTGAAGGACCCTGGATAGTGTAGTTTTAGTCTCACCTGTTCAGCGAACAGGACCATAATGGTGTATTTCCCTGCACCAGGGGGGGTGTACTTGACAGTTAAGGTGTCATTGTCGTTCTTGATGATGCCAAAGTCGATGTCAGCCTCGGCTGGACCCACCACTCCTGGAGCACACTTGATCCCAATACTGACGTCTCCTGTGGGAGGTCAATAGATAAACATCAGTAATTCATTTTATATCTACATATGAAGAAATCTCATAATATTGTGCCTATCAGTATCAATCTACAGTTGCAGGCAATAAAGTTAGGTTGGTATTGGCAGAACAAGTGCAAGACAATGTTCAACTGCCTTCTCTATGGAAGAAAGGGTTTTAAAAGGGTTCTAACAGGGTGAAAATGTTATACCTGGAACCCTACACGGTCCTACAGCAACAAGCCGAAGAACACTTGGAGTAGTATTTCCTATTAACACACATACCTTGTCCAGCCTCTGCGCAGTCCACAGTGAAGTAGGTGGGCTCGTTGGCCTTGAGTCCTGTCTTCTCCACTCCTGGACCATACACCTTGACCTTGTCTGGGTGGCAGCCCTCTCCAACAATCACCTATACACACAGACATACACAATGTTATTCAGACAGAAAAGACTTGACACACAGCACTATTGTTGCTAGTACTCATATCCATTTCTAGTGGTATCATCTTGCCTAAGGAATTTTATTTTTATTTATTTAACTAGGCAAGTCCGCTAAGAACAAATTCTTATCTACAATGACGGCCTACCCCGACCAAACCCGGACAACGCTGGGCCAATTATGTGACGCCCTATGGGACTCCCAATCACGGCCGGATGTGATACAGCCTGGATTCAAACCAGGGACTGTAGTGACCCCTCTTGCACTAATATGCAGTGCCTTAGACCACTGCGTCACTCGGGAGCCCAGGGAAGAGTAGGCAGGCTGGGCTTATGTAAACTTGTCTGAGACCTGAAGACTTGCATTGGCTACCCGTCCCTGACCTAATGCCTAGGATTTAGCACAGTGGGCTTATACGGTTTAGTAACACACAGGAGATCCCGAGTTCAAATCCCAGTGGCTCGATCGTACTCACCTTGAAGGGGCTGTTGGGCACGTTGACATCTCCCCAGGTGATGATAAGGGTGTGTTTGATGGGTTTGGTGGGGACGTACACACACAAGAAGGTCCCGTCTCCCTTATCAGTGATCTTAACGTCGATGGTGACGCTCTCTGTATCCTTGGCGTAGATCTTTAGATGGCCGTTGCCAGCCTCGCGGGCATTGATGGTGAACTCTGCTGGTTTGTTTACGATGATCCCAGTGAGCTCCAGCCCTGGACCGAAAGCTTTCACCTGCAGCAGAGAGGTACACTTTAATGTGAGGTGCACAGAGGTACAAATAAATGTGTTTGTACATCAGTGTGTTTTTGCGTGTCATAAAGACTACTTCTGTAAGGGTGGAGCTAGGCTTGTGTGGTGGGAGGAGCTAACCTTCTCAGGGAAGCAGTCATTGTTTGCAGAGAGGATGTGGGCCATGAAGGGGCTGTCCTTGATGTCTTCGTCATCACAGATGACATGGACAGCGTAGTCACCTGGCTCAGTCGGCCAATAGTGGACATCGCAGGAGCCGTCACCGTTATCATCACACTCTATCTTAGCCTGGGATGGACCCTCAATAGAGAAGCCTGGAGAGAGAACTTTTGACTTTAGTCTCCCAATCACTCAAGAGGCATATAGGTAATTTTCCTCTGCACACCTGTTAGAATAGCAACTGAACTTGTGACTATGAAGGAGAAGTAAAACATGTAAAGTTCCACTAAAGACGTTTGATTTTGTTACTGTAATCTAATCCATTACTTTACTTGTTCAACTTCATTACCAATAATGCCCCATATCCATAATTTCTGGCTTACCCAGAGTTCCCACTTCCGTGCCAATGGCTTCCACCACGAAGTCAGCTGACTTGCCCACCCGACCGGTCACCAGACCAGGACCCCAGGCTCTCACCTTCTGAGGGCCTGCCAGCTCACTCACCTCGACATCGAAGGGGCTGGAAAAAACACACAGAAACAGGTAAAAAAAAAAGAAGGAAAGCAGGGTATGTTGGAATAGACTATGTAGGTGCTGGTCATTGGGAAGTGTAGTAAAGTAACACATTATGATAACTTTAGAAATAGTTGATATGCTATTATTAATGAGTATTTCATCATTAACAAACACTAATAAAACACAACAAGCATTATAGCATTTATACACATTTATAAGCATTTTCAACAGCTTATTGAAAGCTTACCTGCGTGGGATGGGCTGTCCTCCGCAGGTGATGTTGACGGTGTATTTACCAGTCTGGTTAGGAAGATATTCACATTCATAGACACCATCATCAATATATTTTACTTTCACTGGCTCCTCGGCTCCACTTGGTCCAGTCACTGAGACCTTGAGCTCTCCGATGCCAGCTCCCTTGGTGAAGACCTTGAAGACTGCGACCTCCTTGACCCTCACCCCCTTCGGCTGAAGGCCTCGGCCTGTGGCACGACACGCGTTGGCATTGACGGCTGGAGAGAAGGAAAGGGGTGGTTAAGGAGAGTGGTACACAGACTGACAGATTGACAAACTAACCTAGCAGTATAGGGCCAAATGGAGCTGGCAGAAGCATTCACAAGCGATACAATGTCATATGCAAACATGACGCAAGCAAGATGCTATAATGAATTTCCTCATTACGGACAATGAACATAATCAGTCAATCAATTGCATAGGATGCCAGCTTTGAACTTTGACACAATGCAGTATAGGAATAGCATTAACATTGAATAATACACATATCAATACAATAATGTATTGGTTGCAGTATGAATAAATGAATGGAGCTTCCAAGCATCATTGACAGATAGATAGATAGATAGATAGATAGATAGATAGATAGATAGATAGATAGATAGATAGATAGATAGATAGATAGATAGATAGATAGATAGATAGATAGATAGATAGATAGATAGATAGATAGATAGATAGATAGATAGATAGATAGATAGATAGATAGATAGATAGATAGATAGGTACTGTATTGATCCCAGAGGGGAAGAAGCAATCAAACCTATGAATTCTAACCCAAAAACACAACAAGCCAAAACATTTAAAAGTGAAACATTTCATAATGACATCTGGGAAGCACTGACTCACTTTGACTAAAATAACTTTCCTGGAAAGTTTCCTACTAGTCAAGCACATTCACTTCGCTACATAATAGAAATATATGAGATATCTGTCTCCAACATCAAGCTGCCAGGTAGCAACCGCCCAAGCAAGGCACTCTTTCTTGGCCCTCAGAGGGCACGGCATTGCCCCGGTCACAGGAAGCATACAGGGCATTTGCAGGGCATAGGGAAATGGCATAGGGCACAGGACATAGTTCATAGGGATGGTGGGGCCCAGCTAGCATACCAGCGGGCACAACGGGCGCAGGCCTCCACCTAGACAACCCATACTAACTTGGTCTTGACTTTTTGCCTCTGGGGGTAGGAACACCCCCCTTCTTGCCCTCTGGGCCCTTCTCCCCACCGGGAGAGGTGAAGGCAGACTGGGGGGTTATCTGAACTGGAAGAGGACCCATGATAAAGGGAGGAGCTAAAAATCACACAAGAAGTTGGTTTAACTTCAACATAACACTGACTCGTAGTGTCAACAAGTTGGCTGCGGCGAGTGATTGAAATAACTGTGGAACTAGAGAGATATACCAACAACGGAATGACACAACGCGACAGTAGTGTCAACAACAGTGATTTGAGTAGTGACAGTTGGTGACTGTTAGTGACAGTTGGCTCAGTGCTAACTCACCCTCTGTGATTTGAACCTTGAAGGGGCTCTTAGGGATCTCCTGACCAACAAACAGGACTTGGATGGTGTGGGAGCCCTCCATCATGGGCTGGTAGGTGCAACGGAAAACACTGTCCCCCTTGTTTTCCAAGATCAGTTCCACCGTGTCTTTCTTCCCCTCAGGGTCCACGATGACAACGCTCACATCACCGTTACCAGCACCTAGACAGGATAACAGGAAGATACCAATCAAAACACTGTTAACCAACCATGTGATCAAAACAAGGAAATGTGGGATATTGTATTGGGCCCTCACAGTAAATTCCTTCTCTAGTTTTACCAGTTTTGCAAGGAACTCATTTGATCACTGCTACTAATGTGTTCCTTGTCTGGTGTGTCCCCACTTCTTACCTGCAGTGTAGATGTCAAAGTAGGTGGGTTTGTTGGCCATGTTGCCGGTAGCTTCCAGCCCTGGTCCTCTGGCCTGGACCTTGTTGGGATCACCTATGGCCTTGGCCACGTTCACTGTGTAGGGGCTCTTATCAATATCCTGCCCAGCAAACAGCACTTTCACCTGAGGAGAGAACCAGTAAAATGTTCCTTTAAAGTAATTTCTGGGTAACAATTAATTCGCTTAATTAGCTTACTGCAATAGATTAACATTAAAATGGGCAACACTAGACAGTCTGGGAGTGGTGTGAGTGAGGAGGGAAAAACTGAAAACTTGCTATTATTGGCAGAAGTTTGGAACTTTGTTATTGGTTTATTAACCAATTTACCACATGGTGATGTCAACGCCCATGCAAACCTGGTGATTAGAAGGTCCTGTGTAGATTGTATTTTTAACCAGCAACTAACAGGAAATAACACTGATCAAATCTTCACACTTTTACAGTGTTAGTTTTATCAGCTGTTGTACAATATGATTCAAAACACAGGGGAAAAATAATTTGGACTGCATTGGGCCTTTAAGTTTTCCTTTAAAGAGTTCCAGTGGGCTAGTAGTACATGATGAGATGATGAGATGTGCCTATAGTAAAGTCAAGTCAAGTAAGAATGTAAAGTTAAGTAAATTAAATCTACATGGGATATTGATGGTAGTGATCAGTTACCTTGTGGGCGCCCTCAACATTGGGGACGTAAATTACAGTGTAGGTCCTGTTCTTGTCATTGTTGAAGACCACATTAGCCTCCTCAGTGTGTCCATCAGGATCAGTGACATACACCAGCACCTCAGCCTGACCTGCCTCCAGAGTTTCCACTATGAACCCTGCTGGCTTCAGAACCATGTTACCATGGGGCTCAATGCCTATGGGAGAGAGGGGAAGATTGCTTTATTGTCTAATGTCCACGAATTTCCAGTTGAATTTATAGTTAGAAAAATGCTGAAAATAGAGATTTAGATGTGTTTGAGTCTATGGGCAGTATATGAAACAATACATTATGTTTATCAGAGAGCCTGATTCACTTACATTACTTTACATTTTAGTAATTGGGCAGATGCTTTTATTCAATTTCTTCTACAAAATCAGTGCTTGATTCAACACACCACTGTGGTATAGTATGGTCCCTATCCCAGTGGTACCCACCTGGACCGTAAGCCTTGGCTTTGTTGGGGTACAGCTGAACCCCTTTAGGTTTGAGGGGAGCGCCAGGCTTCAGTTTAGCTTTGGGGAACTGGGACAGGTAGGTCATCACGGACTGTTCATCCACTTCCGGATCTACAATCTCCTCAGGGTTGATGACCTAGGCCACAAGGAGAGCATGAAAAGTTAGTTATCTAGTCAACAAACAGAAGGTCATGGGTTAGGGCAGTGGTTTTTAACTAGTGCCTTGAGGAACTCAGGTATGCCGCAAAAGTTTTCCTGATCTTGATAATTTTTTGGAACCTGTGGAATGCATATGGAATTTTGACTTGGGCGCAACAGTGCCGCTAGATAATAAATTGAATGGTACATGGTTAGGTCTGTATCGCTATTTCAAGTCTGGTGCACTCAGGCTGTTGTTACATTATCAGTTTACAAAGTAATTTGTAAGCTATCATTTTACTTCGCCTGTGAGAACCACTACTACAGGCAAGTCTGATTAGGCTTAGCTAACAAAACAAACACTTTGTGCCCGTGATTTTTTACCATAGCTAAAGAAATATCTTCCTAGTGGGGATTCACAGGATGCTCTTACACACACAAATGAATCATCATGAGTAAAGAACTATGACAATAGTTAAAATAAAGCCTATTCAAACTGAAAATAGAGGATTTGCAGTATGGATCTGACAAGAAGGAAGTCATTACCACTAAATTAATTAATTAATAAGGACATTTTAGGTGTGCCGCTGAATTATTTATCCCATCAAGGTGTGCTACAGTTAAAAAAAGTGTTGGGAAACACTGGGTTAACGGGTCAATATAGCCATAATTGTCTTACTTGACTTAAACCCTTTTGCCCCATGGTGAGCATAGGTCAAAGCATACCTGTATTCACCCTTAAAGAGGATTGTTGTCTGGTCTTTACTATAAATAGTCTTTAAGAAATGGATACAGGACTAAAGGACTTAGTAGGCCTAGTAGATAGTCTGTCTACTTGGCAAAAGTTAGAAGTTTGTTTAAGGACATAGACATAACAGACAGGCATAAAATACATTTGATTTCTCTATTGTGTGTGTGTTCTGTATACCAATGTGAAGGCACATTTCCACATTACATAGATACTATTTCTATTCTATTTAATTGTCTGCCTCCTCCTCCACTCCCTCTATCTCCCTCCCTCCCTGTTTGTTGGCCGTATCACAGTGTGGTGTAAAGTTCTCTGTCTATATTGACCCCAGAACAGCAGGGTTGAGGACTAGGCCAGCTCAATATACACCCTGGGCCAGCTCAGCATGATACACACCCTATGGTGATGCCATGTCACGAATGGCACTGCTTCACTGAGACGATGCATGCAGTGTATCAGATAAACAAGTGAACAAGTAGATAAACACCCACTTAAATAGTACATCTGACAGTGTCTGTCTTGGAAATGACACCTCAGCATCTCAGTCTGTAATAGGCTATGATCATGCACCTACTCAACACTCAAAGAAATACATCTACAGTAAAAGTAGACAGTATAAGATACCTTGCCACGTATTGTCCCTGTGTTAACCAAAACATCCACTGCATTTAATTCACTAGCTCCACAATGTGTCCTTACAAAAGAACACATTAAAAATTATGTGAAAAGAAGAACACGTGAAAAAACATGTGGTTTTCGGACATGTGTGAATACATATGAACAAATCCTATGAAAAATGTCAAAAAATATTGTGACATTTCACATACATTTTTCACATGTGAAAAACAGACATGTGGTTTAACAACATTTCACATGTGATATTATACATTTCTCATGTGCGATTTTGTAACTAGCAGGATTAGAAAGAGCCAACGTGAATTTTGAAGTCACAGGCTGGCCTACTTCATCACATGACCATGAGCAACCATGACTAACTCATGTTCACAACACTTTCACATGTGCATTTTTATGTTTTAATGTCCACTAGGGCTGTCAAACGATTTAAAAAATCTAATCGCAGGATTTGCTGTGATTAATCACAATTAATCGCAAATTCATAATTTGCTCCAACTGAGCTGTAATTTAAGATTTCTTATACAAAAAGCATTAACGTTACAAGAATACTGACCTCTTGATTTTGTGTAAAGTAACAGTTAGCAAAATTAGGTAAATTGATGAACACACTTCAAAGTTGCATTGTTGTTTTTAGCTTTAAATTACATAAAGCTGACTTGAGTTAACTGATTAACTCTGACAGCACTAGTTTTAACATGTTCAACGGGATAAATAAGGCGACACGGAGTGCTAGATCCTCTTCAGTGGGCTCCACTGACCAATGTATGAAGAAGAGAGGAGTGCACCTGCCAGGAGTAACACTCCGAATGGATGGCTCAGAAACATGTTAACACAACCTTTTCGCATGTGAAGAGAATAATGCTATTTCACCACCACATTTGAACTTGCAATTCCACATGTGGAGTTGTCTTACATGTGAAAATGCAATTCATGTGAAAGTGAGATTTTCATATGTTAATTGAACATTTGACAAGCCTCAAGGGTCTTTCCGTGGACAGTTGTCCCAGAGTAGTGTGTCTTACCTGGGGCACGCCCAGCCAGTCATCAGCATGCTGCATGGCCCCTCTGGCATTTTCCACAGGCAGGTTAGGGTCCCAGGCCTGCCAGTTAGGGCACAGACCTACAGGGAGAGATAGAGGGAAACGAAGGGAGAGAAGTAGAAAGAGAGGAAGGAGGGAGAGACAGGGGTGTAAGAATGGAATCGGGGATAATGGAATCGATGGCATCCTCTAACAATTCCATACAGTGTCTTATCTGGTTACAGAAACAACTAAGATGATCATTTTGGCTCCCAAGTGGCACAGTGGTCTAAGGCACTGCATCTCAGTGCTAGAGGTGTCACTACAGACACCCTGGTTCGATTCCAGGCTGTATCACAACCGACCGTGATTGGGAGTCCCATTGGGCGGCGCACAATTGGCCTAGTGTCGCCCGAGTTTGGCCGGTGAGGCCGTCATTGTAAATAAGAATTTGTTCTTAACTGACTTGCCTAGTTAAATAAAGGTTACATTTAAAAATATATATATATCATCATTACTACCCTCCTACTAATTACTACTAGCTCTCCTCCAGTTTGTATAGATAGGTGTATAACTAGTCCTCGATGGAAGGGCTTTGATATCAAAACAAAGAAAGCAATAGACATCGTTTCACTTTCCCTGTCGGACGCTGAGGGCTAAAGCAGACAGGCTAAACACTAGAAATAGACTTGCTAGAATGAGCATTCCCATTCAAGTCAATGGGTCTATGATGTGTGGACCGCAATGCAATTCTATTTCTATGTGCTTATGTGCCTTGTGCTGCTAACGCTTAATTAGCCATTAGCGATGCAGTGAGTTCACTGACTCAAAGAATTCGGAGCTCAACAGGAGTCTATTATGTCATTATTACTGATGCCGCGGAGCTGCTGTGTTACTGTCAAGTTACTGTGACGTTTAAACAACATTTACATTACATTGATCTGACGCTGGACATTGAGGACATTCATTATGTCATAGTTATTCACCGTAACTGAGAATAACATTATGATTAAAAAGTCAACAATTGTTGGGTGGAGGGAGTATGGGTGGGTCTTCTGAAAGGAATGCATTACGACAGTAGAACTAATGTCTGACATTTTGCCAGAGTAAAACGTTCATGTTTCAAGTTGCAGGTGATTTCAGCTTTGGACTTAACTGACTTGCCTAGTTAAATAAAAGTTAAATAAAAAAAATAAAATAAAAAAAATAGTTTCTCAAACAAAGGAGGGGACGACTCTTGTTCTACCTGATTTCTCCTGCTGTATCAAAAGTATAAGTCTGTTAAGTAAAGATAAATTACAACCTAACTAAGGATCTGTCAACTTCCTAAATGCTATTACATGTTCAGTAAGAAACCAGGGCCTTGTAGGGTCTCATCTGTAGCTAGTTAGGTGATTGAAAGCCGCTGTATCACGTCAGGCTTTCTGAGTCATGTAAACATTCAACCACAGTGTTCTAGACTCCTCTCTCTGTCCTATAACTCAAAAAGGATACTTTTTAAAGTTGCATGTCAGAGGGTCAATGTGCTGTAACTTCTGGTCAAATTGGAGGCGTTTCAAGTCAACGAGTCATCTCTGTGAATCTCTACTACTGCTCCAAAGCTTATCCTTGTGCCATCAATCTCTAGCACAGAACGGCCTGCTTTTTAAAGCTGTGCCAAGCATATAAGCACATCTCCCTTGACAGATGAAGAGGAATTGTGCCCAAATTTGGGGTTGTTGTGTGGGGAGGCTGAAGAGAGCAACTTCACTTAGTCTGGGAGAGCTGGCAGGGACGTCCTAGAGCTCTTTCTCTCATCTCTCTATCTGTTGATTTTTCAATCTATCTCAATTTCTTCTCTCTCTCTCCCTCCCTCTCTCTGTCCTTGTCTCTGTCACTCTGTATTCCTCTCTCTCCACTCTCTCTCTCTCTCTCTCTGTCCCACTGGCTAAACAGGGCCACCGAGGCCTACTGCCTGTGTAAGTGATACCATATCGAATACAACAACTGAGTCATAGCTGATCCTGACATCATTAACTAGCACCAAACTGTTACTGAGTCAGTTCTTACCAGGGGCACAGTTAGGGAAATCAGTATCTTGAGCATACTGAGAAGTTACATAGAATTTCTACCTCAACCAAAAATGTGCATCTTGACCATACCAAGATGTTACATGGGGACATATACGGGCAACAAGAAATCCACATGAACTAACCAGGCGCACAGTTGTCTACCAGGGCTCCCAGGGCCTTGCCATCCCTCCAGTCGCGGTGGAAGTTGTTGATGGGCAGCTCAGGCACCTTGTTCTGGATCCAGCCCAGCAGCCTCTGCTTGGGGGTCAGTTTCTTGGCCTCCTCATCGTCCTCGTCCTCCCACATGGGCATGGAGATGGAGTAGTGCAAAATCAGAGTCCAGATCAGACCTAGGATCAACTTCAGGTTCCCGTCCACAATGGCCTTGGAGTCTGGAGGGGAGAGAATACAGATCAGATTTTGGTTCCCATTCATCATGGCAACAAGCAATGTTATGTATGTTATGTATAGACCTAATTGACTATTTGGTACCTGAATCTATCTAAGTCTTTAGATAAACAAAATGGCCTTGTGATTACATCTACATTTTAGTCATTTAGCAGACGCTCTTATCCAGAGCGACTTACTATCACATCTATCAAGTCTGACCCGACTTCCACTCTCTCACCCCACCCCACCCCACCCCAGACAATCCTCTCAAACAGGAGAGTGACTGAGTATCCCTGGTATTCCACATACAGACAGACAGATTCAATGGGAATGGTTGGGCACCAGAGAAAACAACAGCTCAACATCTGAGGACATACAGTATGTTGATATGGAATTCTTCCCTAAGTCAACAGCACTTGGATTTCAATTGCTTTGAAAAATCAGTTATCTTTAGTTTGAGATAAATCCAGGTAAATGCATTAAGTAGTAGGACAATAAAGAAGTTGGTAATCATGCCAACAAACTTAACCAGTGTATCCTTAGAATAGTAATCTCTCTTGGTACATCTTAAAAACTAACCATACTCACAGACTATACAAAAACAATAATAATAAAATAGAATAACATCCTACTTTGATTAAGAGTAGACAATAAACTGGAGAGGGTAAAGTGTACCCAAAACCATCGTACAATAGGCTAATACATTCCATATACATATAAGGGACATATTCATCAACATATGTGAAAATGGCAGGTTTCAATGTTTTGTAGTAAAAAAGATAGAGGAAGATACAGTGAGTATACAAAACATTAAGGACTGTGTATGTGTGCCATTCAGGGAGCGAATGGGCAAGACAAAAGATTGAAGTGCCTTTGAACAGGGTATGGCAGTAGGTGCCAGGCATACAGGTTTGTGTCAAGAACTGCACCGCTGCTGGGATTTCAAACTCAACAGTTTCCCATGTGTATCAAGAATGGGCCACCACCCAAAGGACATCCAGCCAACTTGACACAGCATTGGAGTCAAAATTGGCCAGCATCGCTATGAAACGCTTCCAACACCTTGTAGTATCCATCCCCTGATGAATTGAGGCTGTTCTGAGGGCAACTGAATATTAGGAAGGTGTTCCAAATGTTTGGTATACTCAGTGTAAGTGTTTCCACTGACATCATCAACCAATTAGTAGACAATTAGTAGTAGCAAGTGGAGAGGCTGGTCATGTGAGTTGTTAATTTCTGAGTCAATTATTATTTATTCTACTCTATAACTGTTTGATAAGGCCCATTAGACTGACTGGCATAAGCAGGTGGTGTTTTGTGGCATGTGGTGTGCTGTGGTGGGGTGATTGCATGGCTTGATGTGGTTTTAATATTGCCATCTCAGGTTTTTTGGACAGCCATGTACCATGTGGTCAAACAGTCATTTGGCAAAAATTGTGTGCCAGTGTCACGTGCTCAGTATCAATTAATTTAGTATCTGTAGGTTGCTGTGACAACACAGAAAAGTTATTTAAAGTTTTGTGTTCACTGTTCACCCGGGGCTTGATGTTGCTTCATCAAGTCTCAAGAGGCAGGCATCAGGAGAGGAATGACAGCGCTGCCGTTATCGTGTCCCATTTCTGTCAAACTGACAAGGTCACAAGTATAGATACCTTCTCCGCCTGCCACTCTCCAACACACACACTTTGAGGTGGGCATTGTGTGAATTACCCCTAACCTCTTTGCTGACACTATACTGCAGGAAGCTGGGACATTCCAGAGGCATGAGGTCCGTAGCTCTCCATAGAGAGTCCCCCCCCCCCGGGCATCACGACTCACACGCCGTGCCCTTCACAACCACCCGCTCAAAGCGGCGTTCACACTGGGAATTTCACCGGGCCGTGTGGGGAGAGTAATCAGTCACCAGTGTCATGGGTTTAATAAACCTTCTACTTAGTGAAATGTGAGGCAGGAAAATGCTAGCTAGGCTTCTCATAGTCCTAACCCTTATTCTATCATAAGATGGTTAAGATGGCTACATACTGTACAGTAGACAAAATTAAATAAATAACTAAAATCTTGGTTCAGTTGAATAGCCTAGCCAAGGTGCTTAAAGAGCACTTCTCATGTCTCATTTGTTGGGTGTCTCTTCAACTAAAGTCATGGGCATATTTCCTTCTAAACAAAAACCTTCTGTCTGTGTATTTGTGACACATCAGCATCCTTTTTCCAGTGATCATCCTTGAGATGTTTCTACAACTTTATTGGAGTCTACCTGTGGTAAATTCAATTGATTGGACATGATTTGGAAAGGCACAAACCTGTCTATATAAGGTCCCACAGCTTGTCAGAGCAAAAACTAAGCCATGAGGTCGAAGGAATTGTCCGCAGAGCTACGAAACAGGATTGTGACAAGGCACAGATCTGGGGAAGGGTACCGAAATTTTTTTTGCAGTATTGAAGGTCCCCAAGAACACAGTGGCCTCCATCTTTCTTAAATGGAAGAAGTTTGGAACCACCAAGACTCTTCCTAGAGCTGGCCGCACGGCAAAATTTAGCAATTGGAGAAGGGCCTTGGTCAGGGGGATGGTCACTCTGACAGAGCTCCAGAATTCCTCTGTGGAGATGGGAGAACCTTCCAGAAGGACAACCATCTCTGCAGCACTCCACCAATCAGGCCTTTATTGTAGAGTGGCCAGACCGAAGCCACTCCTCAGTAAAAGGCACATGACAACCCGTTTGGATTATATATTATATACACTATCGGTCAAACGTTTTAGAACACCTCCATTTTTCCAGTTTTTATTCACACTGTTTAATGTCTTAATGTATCATAGAACAAATAAACAATTGGAGACTAAATCTAAATCATCAAATCGTTTTGTTTAACAAAATTGAATCTAAACGTTTGACTCATCAAAGTAGCCAACTTTTGCAGACATAACAGCCGAACACACTTGTGGCATTCTTTCTACAATGGAAATAAAATATTGTTTGGAAAGTTTTCTCCAACACTGTTGCAGAAGTTCCCACAAATGTGTTGCACTTGTAGGTTGCCTTGCTTTCACCCTTCTGCCCAGTTCATCCCAAACCAGCTAAATGGGGTTTAAGTCTGGAGACTGTGCTGGCCATTCCATGATTTGAAGCCTAACGTCGCCAACACTGGATCCAGCAAAAGACGCCCAGACCATCCCGCTTCCTCCTCCATGTTTGACAGTTGGTGTCACACACTGAGGAACCATCCTTTCACCTACTCCACAGCGTACAAAAACCCTGTGTGATGAACCAAAGATTTCACTTTTTTATTAATCGGTCCACAAGACCTTCTTCCAGTCTTCAGTAGTCCACTGGTGGTGCTTCATGGCCTAAGCAAGCCTCTTTTTCTTATTTTTCCATCTTAGCAATGGCTTTGTTACTGCCACTCGACCTGTCAAACCTGCAGCTCGAAGTCTTCTCTTCACTGTTGAAACTGCGACATGCTTACTTCGACCAGTGTGAAGCTGTGCTTGAAGCTGTTGTCCTGTGAGCCGCCTATCATGCAAGCTGTTGACTCTCAGAAATGTGTCTTCTGATTCTGTTGTGGGTTTGGGTCTGCCAGACCTCTTCATGTCATAGTTTCCTCCAGTTTCCAAGTGCCTTTTGATGGTATAGGAAACTGTACTCACTGACACCTTGGCTTTCTTTGCAATTTCTCTAAAGGAAAGACCTACACTTTTAAGGGTTATAATGGTCTGTCAGTCTTCCTTTTTTAATTTCATTTTTCTCACCATTATGATAGCAATATTCTACTTCCTTGTAAGTAACCAACAAAATTAGGGACACCAATAGGAATTGTTAGAATCAACTTTCAAGGCTATCCATTGCTACCGAACAGTTGTAAGTTGTTAACCCATTACTTGTTCCCTGACAAAGGCATTTTTTGATAACACTGAAATGTACATTATTTTCCAGTTTTTGGTAACCTAAACTTTGGTAGTTTACCACTCACTAGACTTGAACTGCTTAAATTTCAATAAAAACTGGAAAAATGGAGGTGTTCTTTTGACTGGTAGTGTACAGCGGGTGAAATAAGTATTGAACACGTCACCATTTTTCTCAGTAAATATATTTCCAAAGGTGCTATTGACATGACATTTTCACCAGATGTTGGTAACAACCCAAGTAATCAATTTCACATTATTACACATAACTTAGTTTCTGAACTTATTTGTTTTGGTTTCTTTGTATGTATGGATTACTTGGGTTGTTACCAACATCTGGTGAAAATGTCATGTCAATAGCACCTTTGGAAATATATTTACTGAGAAAAATGGTGACGTGTTCAATACTTATTTCACCCGCTGTATATATATTTGTGTACTTTTTACCCCTTTTTCTCCCCAACTGGTAGTTACAGTCTTGTCCCATCACTGCAACATCCGAGACAAAACACAACCCTACCAAGCCACACTAATTCTTGATACACTGCTCGCTTACCCCGGAAGCCAGCCACACCAATGTGTCGGAGAAAACACCATACAGACACTGTGTTGGCTAACCTTCAGGCGAGCTTCAATGCCATACAACACTCCTTCCGTGGCCTCCAACTGCTCTTAAATGCTAGTAAAACTAAGTGCATGCTTTTCAATCGAACGCCGCTGCCCGCACCTGCCCACCGGACTATCATCACTACTCTCGACGGGTCTGACTTGGAATACGTCGACACCTACAAATACCTAGGCGTCTGGTTAGACTGTAAACTCAACTTCCAGATTCACATTGACCATCTCCGGTCCAAGATTAGATCTAGAATCGGCTTCCTATTCCGCAACAGGGCTTCCTTCACTCATTCTGCCAAACATGCCCTTGTAAAACTGACTATCCTACCGATCCTTGACTTCGGCGATGTCATTTACAAAATAGCCTCCAACATTTTTCTCAGCAAATTGGATGTAATCTATCACAGTGCCATCTGTTTTGTTACCAAAGCCCCATATACTACCCACGACTGCGACCTGTATTCTCTCGTTGGCTGGCCCTCATTACATATTCGGCGCCAGACCCACTGGCTCCAGGTCATCTATAAGTCTTTACTAGGTAAATCCCCGCCTTATCTCAGCTCGCTGGTCACCATAGCAACACCCACCCGTAGCATGCACTCCAGCAGGTATATTTCACTGGTCACCCCCAAAGCCAACCCCTCCTTTGGCCGCCATTCCTTCCAGTTCTCTGCTGCCAATGACTGGAACGAACTGCAAAAATCCTTGAAGCTAGAGGTTCCTATCTCCCTCACTAACTTTAAGCATCAGCTGTCAGAGCTGCTTATCGATCACTGCACCTGTATATAGTCCTTCTGTAAATAGTCCACCCTACTACCTCATCCCCATATTTATTATTTTAGCTCATTTTGTACTCCAGTATCTCTATTTGCACATCATCATTTGCACATCTATCACTCCAGTGTTAATTCTAATCTGTAATTTATTTCGCCACTATGGCCTATTTATTGTCCTACCTTCCTAACCTTACTGCATTTTGCACTACATTTGCACACTCTGTATATAGAGTCTCTATTGTGTTATTGACTGTACGTTTGTTTATTCTCATGTGTAACTCTGTGTTGTTTTTTGTCGCACTGCTTTGCTTTGTCTTGGCCAGGTCGCAGTTGTAAATGAGAACTTGTTCTCAACTGGCCTACCTGGTTAAATAAAGGTGAAATAAAAAATAAAATAAACAACTGGCGACCGAAGTCAGCGTGCATGTGCCCGCCCCGCCACAAGGAGTCGCTAGAGCGCGATTGGACAAGGACATTCCGGCCAAACCCTCCCCTAACCCGGACGAATTGTGCGCCGCCTCATGGGTCTCCGCGTCGCGGCCGGCTGCGATAGCCTGGGATCGAACCCGGGTCTGTAGTGACTTGGAGTTTGCCAAAAGGCACATAAAGGACTCTCAGACCATGAGAAACAAGATTCTCTAGTCTGATGAAACCAAGATTGAACTCTTTGGCCTGAATGCCAAGCGTCACGTCTGGAGGAAACCTGGCACCATCCCTTCTGTAAAGCATGGTGGTGACCGCATCATGATGTGGAGATGTTTTTCAGCAGCAGGGACTGGGACACTAGATTGAAGGAAAGCTGAAAGGACCAAAGTACAGAGAGATCCTTGATTAAAACGTGCTCCAGAGCGCTCAGGACCTCAGACTGGGGCGAAAGTTCACCTTCCAGCAGGACAACGACCCTAAGCACACAGCCAAGAAAATGGCTTCGGGGCAAGTCTCTGAATGTCCTTGAGTGGCCCAGCCAGAACCCAGACTTGAACCCGATCGAAAATCTCTGGAGAGACCTGAAAATAGCTGTGCAGCAACGCTCCCCATTCAACCTGACAGAGCTTAAGAGGATCTGCAGAGAAGAATGAGAGAAACTCCCCAAATACAGGTGTGCCAAGCTTGTAGCATCATAATCATGAAGACTCAAGGCTGTAATCCCTGCCAAAGGTGCTTCAACAAAGTACTGAATAAAGGGTCTGAATATGTATGTAAATGTAATATTTCAGTTTTTGCTTTGTCATTATGGGGTATCTTTTGTAGATTGATGAGATAAAAAATCTATTTAATACATTTTCAGAATAAAGCTATAATGTGGAAAAAGTAAAGGGGTCTGAATACTTTCCGAATGCACTGTATATCCATTGTTTAGCTGGAATGGAATGTTTTGTACCCTTTATATTTGACTGTGGTTGTCTCACCTCGCTATCTTAAGATGAATGCACTTACGTTAAGTTGCTCTGGACATGAGCATCTGCTAAATGACTAGAACGACAAATGTTAATGTTTTACATACAGATCTCATATTACTGTATTTATTTATTTGTATTATAGTTTTTATATTGATGTCACAAATGTATAATTTGTAGTTCTTTTTTTCTTACTTTGTTTTTTTTTTTTGACTGTGTAAAACCTAGCAGTACTACTTACAGTATTTCTCGGAGACTGAGGAGGATATATAGCATTTTGCAAAAAATGATTATTTGTCTCTCTGAAATGAAACCTTCAATTGATTTTAAACTAATAGATGTGCTAATGAGCCCTATGCTAACGTCACCAGGCTTCAGCCTATAGACCTTAAACTTTTTCTCCACAAACCAATGGCATTTCTTAAAATAGGATAACTTCGCAACCAGGAAACTAGGCGTATGTCACGTGTCACTACTTCACAGGAGAGCCACAGGAGTTTTGAAATCAATGGAATTACAGTATGATAGCTAATGAGATGGAGAAAATGCTGGCGTTTGATTGCAAATATGCAGGCTGTTGTAAAACACCTGTCTCCGGATTACATCTTCAAACTAAGGGCAACCATGGCATCCGTGACAGAGAGGGAGAAGCGTCCATCCATATATACGGGTAAAAGAGTCTGGCTGTCTACATTTTCAGATATTAGACGTTTCAAATTTTGTCAGAAAGTAATTTTCATGTCAAGTTAAAGTGTACTGTTAGCTAGCTAGCTAACGTTAGTTGGCTGGCTAACTAGCTAAAGTATGATCTGTGTAGTAATAGTAGTAATATTATGTGTATCTCAGAGACATTTTCATTGCTATTTATAGCCTTATGTTAGCTAGATAACATTGAACCTGTTTGGTTAGCTAAAGGGTAGTAACGTTATGAGTTGGGATTATGGTTAATTGTTTAGCTAGCTAACATTAGGCTACAACTAGCAATGCAAACGGCTGTGAGATACAAATAATATTACTACACAGATCATACACGTAACGTTATCTAGTTATTGTTCAATGGTTCATAGTTTAGCTACACAAACAAAAGACTCCGTGATGCAAGTATATATTTCAATAGAATGTGTATGATGTCACTGCGACAACTGTCGATAGACGTAGCTGGTATATTCACTCTGGCTATCTACTCCGATTTCAGAGCACTCTCGTCTGAGTGTGTACGAAATGTACGAACGCTCAACACCAGTTGAATATGGTCGGTGTTAGTAAATGTTGGCAAAAAAGCCAAAACATTCAAGGGCCATTTTCTCAAAAGTGAGGTTACAAGTTTAACAACTTTCAAAGTAGAATTTCTTTCCCATTGTTCCTCAACTGTAGTGTATGATATAAAATGTTCTAGCTCTAAGTCTCTACTTTATCCAATGTAAAAAACACCACTTCAAATGTTGCTACATAAGATCGAATTGAGCTGGTCGGTCACATATTTAAACCTCCAAATAGCTGTGATGTACCGTAATCATAAGTGCTTTCATGGTGAAACACTGCTAAAGAGGTTCACTCGAAAATGACAGTGCTCATTATCGTTTCAAGCATTTTTGTTAAGGAAAACACTGTTCACTGCTGGTCCACCCATATGCGACGAAATTAATGATTATAAGAATGCATATAAAACGTTGGTTGTACATGTAAGTGTAGCCCTACACGTTTATGTAATATAGCTTGTACTATAGTAGCAACGATTATTTATGTAGCAGTGCCATCAGCCTATGTGTCGGTCTGCAAGAGGGATTCCAACAAGAAGCTTCTCTGTAAATGTATTCGTAATCTTCATATACAAGGTTTTTTTGCTGCACTTCTCTTCTCTTCACAACACACTAACACAATAAATGTAATTCCATATTTCAAAATAAAAACCTATATCTCAGTCGGGATTCGAACTTGCAGCAAATGGCAAAAATCACTAGGAGCCAGGCTTGTAAGACTGTGAGCTAATCATCCAGTTGAAAACCAATGTCTGTTTTAGAAATGTTGATTAGCAGATTGTGCCTTTTGACTGCTATTAAGGACGCTCTCATGGTAAAGTGTTCTATCCCTTCCAACTAAGTCAACAATTTTAATTGGCTAATATGGAGTTTGAACCGGATATGATCAAGGCTACCTGGTGACGTTAGCATAGGGCTAAATGTACCAGGTTACATGACGGAAACAGCTAACATGTAGCCTTTGAACACGTGCATCTGCGTCAACAATTAAATTGGCTGATGCTTAAACTTAAAGTAAAACTTTTTGTAATGTCCGCAAGTATGGCGCCAAAATGTCCAGGATGCCCTCTTACCTCATACATACACTTAGGTATACACACTCTGCTACTGTTCAGTATCTCTGTTTTCCTAGTCTCTCGTCGCCTGACTACTGACCAAATTACGCAAGATTTTAGTTCTGGGTTAACCGAGATAGCTGTTTATCTAAAGCTACTGCTAAGTGTGCCCCCTGCTTATTCAACCAGTACACAACCTGGCCAGTATAAAATTACATTATTGCAACCAGCTCTGCCCACTGGAAGTACTGTATGTGTCTATGTCTCTCTAGTAGCTGCTGCTGCTAAGGGAGTCCAGGGTCGACAGAGTCCAAGGTTCAGCAATCTATGCCTCCCAGGGTTTAGCTAACTCTTTGAACAGAATACCTCTATGATTATCCCTAACATATCGCACATGCTTTCAGCCAGCCTAAACCTCACCTCATAACCTCCACACTATCCAAGGCCATGCACCCACTGTTAAGTTGTGCATTATAGCAAACTCCTATCATCTTTCTGAAAATGTCTCTGACCATAGGATTTGGCTATACATCCCTAACTGATCTGTGACCACCAGGCTACTTTAGTGTTAAACGTAGAGTTAGTGGCTGTTATGGTAGAGAAATTACAAGATTATGTTATAATACTGTATATGCATCAAATAAGGTTTGATGGGGACTCTCTCATCAATGTCTATGAATTGAGTTGGGCTCTGGGGCTTGAGCTGACAGTTGACTTGGTGATAAAATCTACAGCTGGCATTCCATAGATAGGATGTGAAGTGGGTGTAAATGGTAAATTAAGCCAGAGTCGGGGGTTATAATAACACCAGGTACAGATAACATTCAGGATGAGCCCAGGGTGGCTTATGATGCCCCTTGATCTGCATGACCAAGCATTTTAGTGTCAACTATATATAAGGAACGGCATTGTCAAAAAAGGTTAGGCTTCTCAAGTCAACAGTCAAGACTGTTGAGTTGACCGGTCTCATTATTGCAATAATTAATATATTGAATAAAGATAATTGTTTGAAGAAGTCTCTCTCACTTGAATAGAATATTCCGTCACACTGTCGACATAAACCCATTTCCTGTCCCTCTAACCCTTGGCCTGACTCCTCTGACCTTTACTGAGTGTGCTTATGAAGTGTGGAGTGTGTGCAGAGTGAGAGGGGTATGTGTGTGTTGTGTGTGTCTGTCTGTCTGTGCACGCGTGCACAACATCGTTTTGTATCATTCTCATTAACATGGTCCTACTGAATTTCCAGAGCGATGGCCTGCCACTGCCCACAGCAATAGTTTGAGTAAAACATTTGCAACCTGGATGAATGGCTTCAGCCTTGGCCCTGACATGGGGCAGTGATCTCAACGGCAGTGGTGTGTATTAATGGAAGCCAAGGGAAGCCAGGCCCCCCAAAAATCTGACCAATAAAAAAATATAAATGATAAAATAATTGATCTTGCAAGTGGCTGAATCTCACTGGAGAAATCATTTGGGCAAGGGAAACAACGCCCCTCTGTCTCAGTATGTGTAGCCCATGTATCTGATGCTATCTGGACCAAAAGAGTATATAACATGTTGCCGCCATTGCATTTGATTGATTGATGCCAGCAAGCATTTGGTCTGCCTTTTTGTGTACTTTTTAAACCCTTTTTTGTGAAATCCAAATTGGTAGTTACAGTCTTGTCCCATTGCTGCAACTTCTGTACGGACTCGGAGTGGCGAAGGTCGAGAGCCATGCCGCACTAACTTTTGACACACTGCTCGCTTAACCCAGAAGCCAGCCGCACCAATGTGCCTGGAGGAAACACCGTACAGCTGGCGGCCGAAGTCAGCATGCACGCGCCTGGGCCCGCCACAAGGAGTCGCTAGAGCGCGATGGGACAAGCACATCCCGGCCGGCCAAACACTCCCCTAACCCGGACGACACTGGGCCAAGTGTGCGCCGCCTCATGGGTCTACCGGTCGCATGCCGGCTGCAACACAGCCTGAGATCGATCCAAGGTCTGTTGTGACGCCTCAAGCACTGCAATGCAGTGCTTTAGACTGCTGCGCCACTCTGGAGGTGCATTTTTTTAATAAAATAATTAGCAAATCAGCATTGAGCTGAGCTCAACTGTGGGATGTCCTGATGCAGCAAAACGCCCCCCAAGGGAGGCCAGCTTCACAGCAATCAAATAACTTCCTAAGCAAAACATCCTTTTCAGAAATACGTGTCTGTTTCTGGTCTGCTTGTGTTGATGGCCTGCAGTAGCTAGCTTGCTAAATCGGCCCTTTCCTAAGCCATGGATGGAGATGGGGGTTTGGACTTTGACTTAATTCTCTGTACAGGCCAATGATTATGATAGCGATTCCGATCTAACCATAAATTAATATGTTGTGCCACTGGCCTGAGATGATTGAAGTGCAATATGTTTGCCTAGATGTAGCGTAGTAGGCTCACGTTAACTAGCTAGCTAACTTAGCTGGTTCATTGTTGCCCATGCAAGGAATTTAGGCTAGCAAGCATTTTAGCTAGGTAGCCTATGACAACTAAAACTGAAAGTGTACTGTATGACAGAGCCATTGGCCGTTTTTGCCAACATGAACGAGAGGAGGATGGCCTTGTCAACTAGTCTACAAGTAGTTTTTTTTTGTTTTACTTGCATGTGCATGAACATGTGCGCACACACACACACACATACAGAAATCAGTGCCATGGACAGCCACATGATATTTAGCAACATTGATTGGACTAAATTGTTTTGGGTATCTTTAAGTTTGTTTTCAGTGTATTCAATTTAGCATATATGGTCTTGTTGATTTGATTACGTTTAAATGTTTAAGGTAACATTGCGGTAACTCTGTGGTTCTAAATCTTGCTTGATCAAAACGCAGGTGATAAAACTGTTTGTTACATGCAATATTTGGTTTATGGATTATGTGATATTATATATCATAGTGGTGTATGAACAAATGGGTTATAGAGCAAACAAAGCAATTATCACAACATAATATGGCTTTTTTTTACCGGCTTGGCTTCCTCAGGGATTTTACCCATGGACCGCTACTGCAAACTGGATTTACAGAGGTTCCATAATACTGTAGTGTGGATGGATGTTTAGACTCAGGCTGAGTCACAGCTTCATTTCTGTATAGTCTATATTGTAACCTTATTTGTTAAAATAAATAGAAACACATGTGTTGTTCTGTTCTGTTATTCCCTCTGTCTAGATTACGCACTGGAGATTGGTTGAACACTCTCTACTATTCTCCCTCTCAGCCCCTCTCTCTCAAAGATGAATAATAATAAATAAAAAAGTGCTCCAAAAGCTCAATTATCACTTACCAATAGACACCAACTTGATGTGTTCCCTGTCCAAGAATTCAAGAGCCACAGACACATTTTCCAGTTTCATCTGTCTGAAGTTGGGTCTATTGTGGTGCTTTCTGTACATATTCTTCTGGCTCAGAACTTCCAGGAGCCCGATAAGCTTTAAACCGTCACCAAAATCCTTCTGCAAGTCGGTGATGCTCTTGTTGATGCACTTGAGGTGCTCGTTGCACCACCTGGTAAAAGTGTTCTGTTGTATTTTCTTCCATGGCGCATCCTCGGCAAGGTCCTTCTCTGTAGCCGGCATCTCGTCTTCCTCGTTCCCTTCGAAGTTGTCAGTGCCTTGGTAGTACTGTGGTGGATGGCTGTCGTTATAGTAATGTTTATTATTGCTTGACATGATGTAGGTTTCCGTGTGTGCCTTTTTATACCGAAAGTCAGAACGATGTGTGAAATTATCTGCAAAAAAGTTTAGCGGGTCGCTGTAGTAAAAGTTAAAAACGTTGAGAGTTTTTATTTGGAAGTGGCTTGACAAATGTAGTCGCTGCTTCTTAATAGAGTAGAATGTCGCTTTTTGAGAAATGGTGCTTCAGTTCAGTTCGTTCTATAGCAGGTGAGTAGTAGAGTAGCAGATGGTTTCACACACTGTAGTTCAGAGTTCTGTATGAGAACCAGTTAAACTCGAATCGTGCGAGGTGGGCAAGAGTGGAGTATATAAAGGGACCATGGGACTACGTCACACCCGTCCTAGACCCCCCATGTCATAACTACAATCATAGACTATTTTCTAATATATGTGGATAACGGGAGGAGTCAGGATGGGCCGTAAGGGCAGTGATATGGCAGTGATTCTTTCACTATGGGTCGGACCCCATGCATGCGGTGCAACAGTTGCGACAGTGCGCTCTATTTTTAGACACTCCAATTTGGGTGGTATGAGGCTAAGACGTCTCGGTTGTAGACTAGTGTGTCATGCCCAGAGTGCTTAAACAATTGATCCAAGAGAAGAAAATGACGTATCCTAAACTCAAGTGGACCTTATTATTATGTGGCATATATCTGGTATGTTATCTTTGGTGGTTATTTTGTCCTTTTGTCTATTTTACCACTTTAATACATCTTTGTAATAGCCTAATCTTTCAATTGATAGGTCATATCTTTTTTTCAAAGAGAGATTTAGGAAGGCCTCATAAAACATGAGGTCCCATAGATAGATAGATAGATAGATAGATAGATAGATAGATAGATAGATAGATAGATAGATAGATAGATAGATAGATAGATAGATAGATAGATAGATAGATAGATAGATAGATAGATAGATAGATAGATAGATAGATAGATAGATAGATAGATAGATAGATAGATAGATAGATAGATAGATAGATAGATAGATAGATAGATAGATCCCCCGAGGGGGAAATTTCTTTGTCAAGCAGCTACAACAAAACACAGGGCAGGAAGGTGACAACGAAAGTACACAAAAGACAGATACACGGTACATGATACATAGAGCGGCAGTATGAAAAAGTATAGAAATACAAGATATATGAAGTGCAAAAAATAAATAAATAAAAATGAAAAAAAGCTATAAAAAGATATTGCATAGTATGGGTGGTTGGCTGAATATGTACACTTATACATTGGTGGATATTGGATGGTTAACTATACTATACAGGTCGATGGCAGAGAAATACTTCAGTAGCTAAAAATGCGTATGATATGAGCGAGGGTAATACTTAATAGACAGACTGGCCAAATGAACAGGTAAGTGAACATTTTGCATGGTTAAATTAGCTGTACAGGTAAGTATACAGTTATATTTACAGATAAGTGAATACTTGCATGGTTACACAAACTGTACAGGTAAATGACAGGAAGAGATACTTTAATAGCTAAATGTGTGCATGATATAATTTGGGGTAATAATAGTAATTCCCTTAAAATACAGTCCTTAGTGCGCAGGGTTTAATTACAGACAACTACACGTATTGCACATTCGATATACTAAAAGCAATGAGAAAAGGTGCAACTGACAGGATACTAATATGCATTCCTGAGTGAATGCCTACGTAAATTAGGTTAAAGAATTACTAGCAATATTGCACGTGATATGATATAACAACTGTACATGAGTATGTATATACAGACCTGCATGAATAAATAGGTCCTGAGTGAATAAGTGATTACGGACCAGAGTTACTCACGGATGGATGCATAATTGTTAATCTAGGTCCTAGCACCCCAACAGGAAGGACCTCCTGTAGCGCTCTCTGGCACACCGTGGTGGGATCAGTCTGTGACTGAAAGTGCTCCTCTGCGTCATAACCATGGCGTGCAGAGGGTGGGTGACGTTGTCCATGATGGCCAGCAGTTTGGCCAGGATCCGTCTCTCCGCCACCTCCTCTAGAGTGTCAAGGCTCATCCCCAGGACAGAGCTAGCCTTCCTGATCAGCTTATTTACCCGAGAAGCATCACCGGCTTTGATGTTTGCTCCCCAGCACACCACTGCAAAAAAGATGGCACTGGCCACCACAGACTGGTAGAAGGTATGCAGTAGTTTACTGCACACGTTGAAGGACCTGAGCCTCCTCAGAAAGTAGAGTCGGCTCTGGCCCTTTTTGTACAGGGCCCCGGTGTTACCAGCCCATTCCAGCCTGTTGTCCATATGGACTCCCAGGAACTTGTATGACGCAACCATTTCCACATCCATCCCCTGTATAGGGACTGCAGTCAGTTGTGCCTTGGTTCTCCTGAAGTCCACCACCATCTCCTTTGTTTTGCTGATGTTGAGCTGAAGGTGGTTCTGCTCACACCACAACACAAAGTCACTGATTGTGCTCCTGTACTCCTCCTCCTGCCCACCCCTGATGCACCCTACAATAGCGGAGTCATCCGAGAGCTTCTGTAGGTGGCATGTTTCAGAGTTATATCTGAAGTCCGAGGTGTAGAGGGTGAACAGGAAGGGGGACAGGACTGTTCCCTGGGGGGCCCCTGTGTTGCTAACTGCCCGTTCTGACACACAGCTCTGTAGTCGCACAAATTGTGGCCTACCAGTCAGGTAGTCCGTGACCCAGGAGACTAAGGGTGCTTCCACTTTCATCTCCTCATCTTCTCACCCAGTAGCAGGGGCTGAATGGTATTGAAGGCACTGGAGAAGTCAAAAAACATAACCCTCACAGTGCAACCTGCGTTGTCCAGGTGAGAGTAGGCCCTCTGCAGAAGGTAGATGATTGCATCATCCACCCGATGTTGCGCTGGTATGCAAACTGCAGGGGGTCCAGTGATGCACACACCAGGGGTCTGAGGTGAGCGAGGACTAACCTTTCCAGGGTCTTCATGATGTGGGATGTTAGCGCTACAGGTCTGAAGTCATTCAGGACAGTGGGGTGTGCCTTCTTGGGCACTGGGACGAGGTAGGATGTTTTCCACAGCACAGGGACCCTTTCTAGGCTCAGGCTGAAGGGACCCTGGAGTATTCCACACAGTTGGTCAGCACAGACCCTAAGCACCCTTGGGCTGATGCCATCAGGGCCTGCCGCTTTCCACTGATGTAGTCTCTCCAGCTCTCTCTTCACTTGGTTGGTGGTGAAAGCCAGCCCAGGTGGGGGGGGTGGGGGGAAGGGTGTTGAGGATCAGTCCAGGGGGAGCAGGGGCGGAGGTGGGGTCACTGATTGTCTCAGCAGAGTTGTTGTGAGCAAAGTGGGGGTGGGACAGCCGTGAGAGTGTGTGGTCTGGGGAGCTGGAAGGGAGGTGGACTGGGCCAGTATCAAACCTGTTAAAAAATTGGTTCAGCTCATTGGCTCTGTCCTGGGTCTCCTCCGTCTGCCCACTGTTTGACTTTTTGAAGCCAGTGATATTTCTCATACCCTTCCACACCTCTCTCACCTGGCTCTGCCTCAGCTTGTTCTCCTTATACACTCTCTTCCCCTCAGCAATCCGCGACTTCAGCTCCCTCTGGACGCATTTCAATTTGTCCTTGTCCTTGTCCCTCTCCTTGAAGGCCCTCTTCTTCTCATTCAGCAGGGCCTTCAGGTCGCTGGTGACCCAGGGTTTATTGTTTGGGAAACAGCGTACCTTCCTGGTGGGTACAGTGTTGTCTACACAAAAATTAATATAGTCTGTTATGCAGTCAGTAAGTCCATCGAAGTCCTCCCCATGAGCCTCACAGAGCACATCCCAGTCTGTTGTTTCAAAGCAGTCCTGTAGGGCCTCATTCACCTCCGGGGATCATCTCCTAATGGTCCTGGTGGTCGCAGGCTGCTGTTGGACCAAAGGCCTGTAGAGTGGGGTGAGGTGGACAAGGTTGTGATCCGATCTACCGAGGGGAGGGAGTGCAGTGGAGTTGTATGCGTCCTTCACATTAGCATATAACAAGTCCAGAGTTTTATTATTCCTGGATAGGCTAGCAATAGCCTATTGCTAGTGGTTCATCGAGCTACAAAGCCACTGCATTATGTACAGTTGAAGTCGGAAGTTTACATACACCTTAGCCAAATAAACTTGAGCCAATAACTCATTTTTTCACAATTCCTGACATTCAATCCTAGTAAAAATTCCCTGTTTTAGGTCAGTTAGGATCACCACTTTATTTTAAGAATGTTAAGAATGTGAAATGTCAGAATAATAGTAGAGAGAATTATTTATTTCAGCTTTTATTTCTTTCATCACATTCACAGTGGGTCAGAAGTTTACATACTCTCAATTAGTATTTGGTAGCATTGCCTTTAAATTGTTTAACTTGGGTCAAACGTTTCAGGTAGCCTTCAACTTGCTTCCCACAATAAGTTGGGTGAATTTTGGCCCATTCCTCCTGACAGAACTAGTGTAACTAAGTCAGGTTTGTAGGCCTCCTTGCTCGCACACGCTTTTTCAGTTCTACCCACAGATTTTCTATAGGATTGAGGTCAGGGCTTTGTGATGGCCACTCCAATACCTTAACTTTGTTGTCCTTAAGCCATTTTGCCACAACTTTGGAAGTATGCTTGTGGTCATTGTCCATTTGGAAGACCCATTTGCGACCAAGCTTTAACTTCCTGACTGATGTCTTGAGATGTTGCTTCAATATATACACACAATTTCCCTTTCTCATGATGCCATCTATTTTGTGAAGTGCACCAGTCCCTCCTGTAGCAAAGCACCCCCACAATATGATGCTGCCACCCCCGTGCTTCACGGTTGGGATGGTGTTCTTCGGCTTGCAAACATTCCCCTTTTTCCTCCAAACATAACAATGTTCATTATGGCCAAAAAGTTATATTTTTGTTTCATCAGACTAGAGGACATTTCTCCAAAAAGTATGATCTTTGTTCCCATGTGCAGTTGCAAACCGTAGTCTGGCTTTTTATGGCGGTTTTGGAGCAGTGACTTCTTCCTTGCTGAGCAGCCTTTCAGGTTATGTTGATATAGGACTCATTTACTGTGGATATAGATACTTTTGTACCTGTTTCCTCCAGCATCTTCACAAGGTCCTTTGCTGTTGTTCTGGGATTGATTTTCACTTTTCGCACCAAAGTACGTTCATCTCTAGGAGACAGAACGCGTCTCCTTCCTGAGCGGTATGACGGCTGCGGCGTCCCATGGTGTTTATACTTGCATACTATTGTTTGTACAGATGAACGTGGTACCTTCAGGCATTTGGAAATTGCTCCCAAGGATGAACCAGACTTGTGGAGGTCTACAATTTTCTTTCTGAGGTCTTGGCTGATTTCTTTAGATTTTCCCATGATGTCGAGCAAAGAGGCACTGAGTTTGAAAGTAGGCCTTAAACGTCAGGAATTGTAAAAAACTGAGTTTAAATGTATTTGGCTAAGGTGTATGTATACTTCTGACTTCAACTGTACATAAGAGATTGGTGATGTAGTATGTAAACACGATTAAAGTGACTAAGATACCGAATAATAGTATTGCGTACAGTTTATACATATGTGCTAGAGATGGCTGTTTAGCAGTCAATGGCGTAGTATAGAATACAGTACAGTATATACATATGAGATGAGTGATGCAATATGAACACACAATTAGAGTGACTAAGATACCGTAGAATAGTGTAAAGTACAGTTTAGGCAGGCCCGCCCGTGCACAGACCTCTGGAGGGGCAAGTGCCAAACCCAAAAAAGGGCACCCCCCCTGAAAACATTTGTTTAAATAATATAGAAAATAAATACCTACACTCGCAGGAGAAATAGCCAAACTTTTTAATGCATAACAGCAATAAGTATTCCTTTTATATACTATGTGCCTGTGAATCAGACCAATAAGTTAGCTGAGCTTCCTTCCTTTCTTATGTACCGCTTTATTGTATATTACAATGAGAAACGAGTTATCAAGTAAGCAACAGTCAATGAGCTTCCAGGACAGGAAACTAGCCAAAGCACTGCACGCGCATGATTTGAACCTGACCACAACCTCCAGTCCAGCAATTGGACTTAGTGTGAATCAAGAAAATAAATATTTACATAATATTACAATGAAATTGTTGTCAGCACAAATTCTTCAGTGTTAATAGACCCTTATTCAGAGCAGCAGTTTTCTGTTGGCCATAGCCTTGTAAATGTTGATCACTTCACTGTGGTTTACTGGAATATCCCTCTCAATAGCCAGCAAGAGAAGATCAGAGAGCCTGAGCAGAGGTTTCGAAGCCTGCTCTTCACCAGTCTCAGCTTTGAAAAAGACCTCTCTACTGTGGCTGTTGACACTGGTATTGTGGCATATGTGAATACCATTGTTGTCTCTCATGGTAATTAACACGTTCTTTGTGCTGTTTGATTGGAAACGAGGAGTGGTAGACCATGAGCTCTGCCTTCAGCTTCTGCTCATCAATATAATAAAATTAAAAAGGCAGTGACTGTCTGGCTGTCAGGCTCTGGCCATAGAGAGGCAATAGGCTTCTCTATGTAGCTATGGTCAGAGTCTGACAGTGTCGTTCTTTTCTGTGTCTTTGTGGGTTTTGGGTGGATCTCTAATTAGAGGCAGCTGCTACCCGTTGTCTCTAATTAGGGATCCAATATATGTTGAGTCTGTCCTTCACTCGGGGTGGGTTGTTATCGATGTATGTCGCAGTCACGGTGAAGTAAGTGTGTTTATTTACGTCCGTTCATTTAGTGTGTTTTTGTGAACGTGACGGTAGTCTATTCGTGTTTTGTGTTGTAATAGTTCGTCATTTTGTTTTATAGTATTTGCTCAAGCCAGCGCATGTCCAGGCCTGTCTGAAGTTTGCCAATGACCATCTGGATGATCCAGAGGAGGAATGGGAGAAGGTCATGTGGTCTGATGAGACAAAAATAGAGCTTTTTGGTCTAAACTCCACTCGCCGTGTTTGGAGGAAGAAGTAGGATGAGTACAACCCCAAGAACACCATCCCAACCGTGAAGCATGGAAGTGGAAACATCATTCTTTGGGGATGCTTTTCTGCAAAGGGGACAGGACGACTGCAACGTATTGAGGGGAGGATGGATGGGGCCATGTATCGCGAGATCTTGGCCAACAACCTCCTTCCCTCAGTAAGAGCATTGAAGATGGGTCGTGGCTGGGTCTTCCAGCATGACAACGACCCGAAACACACAGCCAGGGCAACTAAGGAGTGGCTCCGTAAGAAGCATCTCAAGGTCCTGGAGTGGCCTAGCCAGTCTCCAGACCTGAACCCAATAGAAAATCTTTGGAGGGAGCTGAAAGTCCGTATTGCCCAGCGACAGCCCCGAAACCTGAAGGATCTGGATGGAGGAGTGGGCCAAAATCCCTGCTGCAGTGTGTGCAAACCTGGTCAAGAACTACAGGAAACATACGATCTCTGTAATTGCAAACAAAGGTTTCTGTACCAAATATTAAGTTCTGCTTTTCTGATGTATCAAATACTTATGTCATTCAATAAAATGCAAATTAATTATTTAAAAATCATACAATGTGATTTTCTGGATTTTTGTTTTAGATTCCGTCTCTCACAGTTGAAGTGTACCTATGATAAAAATTACAGACCTCTACATGCTTTGTAAGTGGGAAAACCTGCAAAATCGGCAGTGTATCAAATACGTGTTCTCCCCACTGTACATAGTATTTTTATTATTACATAGTATAAATAATAAAACAATGTCGAACTACTATCCCTGCGCTGCGCCTTGGTCTCTCAATGCACCCACGCGTGACAGAACAACCCACCACTGCGAGACCAAGCAGCGTAACTGGGGAGAGAGAGGAGGTGCCGCCGCGTTATGCGCGACGCGCAAGAAGAGGCAACGCCCGCAAACAACCCCAAGGTAATCTTGGGGGGAGGCTATGGGGGTGGTCTGGCTATAGGGAGGAGGAGCCAACACCACTCCCCATGTGGACAATAGAGAGGCCGAGGTACCAATGGGGGGCTCAGAGCAAGGAGCAGGAGGAATACCTGGAGGAGTATTATAGAGGTGTGTTTGAAGAATTGGTGGAGATAGAAAGGGAGGTCGAGAGGGAGATGGCGGAGTGGTCCAGTTCGGATCCGGTCGTCTACTCCACTCCCAGGCCGGAGCAGTCCGCTCCACCGGTGTCCAGTCCGGGTCCGGTTGTCTACTCCACCTCCCTGCCAGAGCAATCCGCTCCTCCGGTGCCCAGTCTGGGTCCGATCGTCTACTCCACCTCCATGCCAGAGCAGTCCGCCCCACCGGTGCTCAGTCCAGGTCCGGTCGCCATCTTCACTCCCATGCCAGAGCAGTCCGCTTCACCGATGTCCAGTCCGGGTCCGGACCTCTGCTCTACTCCACGCATCCGACCTCTGGTGCGCCTCCCCAGTCCGGTACGACCCGTGCCGGCTCCCCGCACCGGACCTCCAGTACGTGCGCCTAACCAGGTGCTTCCTGTGCCAGCTCCACGCACCCGACATCCGGTGCGCCTCCCCAGCCCGGAACCTCCAGCGAAGGTCAGCCGCCCTGAGCCTCCAGCCAAGGTCAGCCGCCCTGAGCCTCCAGCCAAGGTCAGCCGCCCTGAGCCTCCAGCCAAGGTCAGCCGCCCTGAGCCTCCAGCCAAGGTCCGCCGCCTTGAGCCTCCAGCGAAGGTCAGCGCCCCTAAACCTCCAGCGAAGGTCAGCGCCCCTAAACCTCCAGCGAAGGTCAGCGCCCCTAAACCTCCAGCGAAGGTCAGCGCCCCTAAACCTCCAGTGAAGGTCAGCGCCCCTAAACCTCCAGCGAAGGTCAGCGCCCCTGAACCTCCAGCGAAGGTCAGCCCCCCTGAACCTCCTGCGAAGGTCAGCGCCCCTGAACCTCCTGCGAAGGTCAGCGCCCCTGAACCTCCTGCGAAGGTAAGCGCCCCTAAACCTCCTGCGAAGGTCAGCGCCCCTAAATCTCCAGCGAAGGTCAGCGCCCCGCCACCTCCTGCGAAGGTCAGCGTCCCGGAGCCTCCAGCCATTCCGGGATCAGCTGTCTGCTCCGCCTCAGTGCCAGAGCAGTCCGCTCCACCGGTACCCAATCCGGGTCCAGCCGTCTGCTCCGCCCCAGTGCCAGAGCAGTCCGCTCCACCGGTACCCAATCCGGGTCCAGCCGCCTGCTCCGCCTCAGTGCCAGAGCAGTCGGCTCCACCGGTACCCAGTCCGGGTCCAGCCGCCTGCTCCGCCTCTGTGCCAGAGCAGTCCGCTCCACCGGTACCCAGTCCGGGTCCAGCCGCCTGCTCCGCCTCAGTGCCAGAGCAGTCCGCTACACCGGTACCCAATCCGGGTCCAGCCGCCTGCTACGCCTCTGTGCCAGAGCAGTCCGCTCCACCGGTACCCAGTCCGGGTCCAGCCGCCTGCTCCGCCTCAGTGCCAGAGCAGTCCGCTCCACCGGTACCCAATCCGGGTCCAGCCGTCTGCTCCGCTTCAGAGCCTGAGCAGTCCGCCCCACCGGTGCCCAGTCCGGGCCCGGTTTATTGCCCACTCCATGGCCGGAGCCGGTTGCCCCAGTCTTTGCATCCCCAGCCGCTGTTTCTGGAGGATCTTGCTCAGTGATATCAGTAAGCAGCTTCACAACAGCTTTCAGAACTTTTCGTAGGACCCTCAGTGCTTTTTCTCTGCATGCCCATCGGGTGTCTGACGGTTTCTGTAGTCAACAATTCGCTGCTCAGGGTACAGAGACGTCTGACACTATAAATGCTGTCTGCCGTTTTGTTGAACACATAGAGTTTTCCAACCAGGTTAAAAAAGGTAATGAAATGCCTGCTTGTCTTGGCACTCTCAACAAGGACTAGATTCAAGCAATGTGCTTGGCAATGCACATACAGAGCTTTCTCATTGTGCTAGAGTATTCTTGACTGCAGTTCCTTGTACTGGCCACTCATGTCCGCTGCACCATCATAGCCTTGACCACGCATGTTTTTCATCTTCAGGCCATTCTTCTGTAGTAGAGCAATGACCACATTCTCCATGTTTTCACCTGTTGTTTTATCAAAATTACACACTTGAATGAAATGCTCCTTCACCTCCATTTTGTGTACGTAACGTACTACAAAAGACACCTGCTCTGTGTGGGAGACATCGGTGGTCTCATTGAGGAGTATCGAGAAGATTTGGGAATCCTCTATTTCTTCATGGATCTCTCTTCTGACAGAGGTGGCCAAGGCTTTGATTATATCATTTTGTGTCCTGTTTGACAACAATGTCACTTGGGGTCTTTTTTTGGTGGCACGTTTCTCCTTAATACAATCTAAATGACGCTATCATACTATCATACTGTGCAAACACCAGTTCACCAGTTCCATGATGTTACCTTGGTTAGAACTGGAGTCAGACTCATCATCTCCTCTGAATGCTTTTCCTTGTCGTGCCAAGTACAATGTTACAGTATATCAATCAATCTGGTCAACACCTCCCTGTTTCTTTGTTCTTCTTTTTCTTTTAATGCTTTGCCATGGGTGTCTGAGACATCAAATGCTCCTTGTAAAGCTTTCTTACTGTAATTGTTCCACCTCACCATGCTCATCATATGAGCCTCTGTACTCTTATGGTCTTAGATTTTTTCCATCCCCTTTTCCAATTATCAGTACCAACTGATTTCCAGGCAATTCTGCTCCTGTAAGTGTCCTCATGTAGAAAAAGACAACAGCTGAAACAGTACATTGCATCCTTTTTGGGGGAATACTCTAACCATGTGTTGTTCTAAAACCACTCCTTATGGAAAGATCGTCACTCTGTGTTTTTGGGGTATTTGAGGGATGGTTGGCATGGTCCTACACTGTTATATATCTTTACGTAGTTGTCATTATCATTATCAGGAGGAGGAGTACAGGAGCACAGTCAATGACTTTGTGGTGTGGTGTGAGCAGAACCACCTTCAGCTCAACATCAGCAAAACAAAGGAGATGGTGGTGGACTTCAGGAGAACTAAGGTCCAACCGACTGCAGTCCCTATACAGGGGATGGATGTCGAAATGTTTGGGTCATACAAGTTCCTGGGAGTCCATATGGACAACAGGCTGGAATGGGATGGTAACACCGGGGCTCTGTACAAAATGCGCCAGAGCCGACTCTACTTTCTAAGGAGGCTCAGGTCCTTCAACGTGTGCAGTAAACTACTGCATACCTTCTACCAGACTGTGGTGTCCAGTGCCATCTTTTTTGCAGTGGTGTGCTGGGGCGCCAACTTAAAGGCCGTTGATGCTTCTTTGGTAAATAAGCTGATCAGGAAGGTTAGCTCTGTTCTAGGGATTAGCCTTGACACTCTAGAGAAGGTGGCGGAGAGATGGATCCTGGCCAAACTGCTGGCCATCATGGACAACGTCACCCACCTTCTGCATGCCATGGTTATGATGCAGAAGAGCACTTTCAGTCACAGACTGATCCCACCACGGTGTGCCAGAGAGCGCTACAGGAGGTCCTTCCTGCTGGCGGCTATTAGACTATTTAATGCCTCACCAGGGTGCCGTGCCATCGGCAACATAGACCTGGAACTGTTAGGGTGTTTGGACCTAGTTCAACAATTAGGCATCCATCCTTGAGTAACTATGGTCTGTAATCACTCAGGACTTATTCATTCAGGACTGTATATACAGCGGGTGAAATAAGTATTGAACACGTCACCATTTTTCTCAGTAAATATATTTCCAAAGGTGCTATTGACATGACATTTTCACCAGATGTTGGTAACAACCCAAGTAATCCATACATACAAAGAAACCAAAACAAATAAGTTCAGAAATTAGGTTATGTATAATAATGTGAAATGACACAGGGAAAAAGTATTGAACACATGAAGAAAGGGAGGTCCGAAAAGGCATGGAAAGCCAAGACAACAGCTGAAAACTATCAGTAATTAAAAAGCAATCCAGCCCCCTGTCAGTGCAAATTAATATCAGCTGGTTCAGTCCCAACTGATGGCCTACAAAAAGGTCTCATTGCCAAGGTGTCACACAAGACACATCTCATGATGGGTAAACGCAAAGAGCTGTCTCAAGACCTTCGCAACCTAATTGTTGCAAAACATAATGATGGCATTGGTTATAGGCGCATTTCTAAGCTTCTGAATGTTCCAGTGAGCACTGTTGGGGCCATAATACGGAAGTGGAAAGACAATAATTTCACCATAAATTTGCCTACGTCTATGTCAATAGACGTTTATACTACGTCTATGTCAATAGACGTAGTATAAACCAGCCTTTGGTCTTGAAATCTTTGGTTGTTTAGTACACTACCGTACACACTCTGTTTAGCACATGGCCTCACGTGTGAATCTTTAAAGAGATGGGTGGGCTAAGGCTTAAAAGGGTGTGAACAATGCTGAATGGGTGTAGACAAAGAAGAGCTCTGCAGTAGGTGTGCCAAAACATTCAAGAGCCATTTTCTCAAAAGTGGGGTTACAAGTATATCAACTTTCAAAGCAGAATTACTTTCCCATTTGTCCTCAACTGTAGTGTATGATAAACAATTTTCCATCTCGGAGTCTCTATTATCCAATGTAAAAAACACAATTTCAAATGTTGCTACAAAGACCGAATTGAGGCGGTTGGTTACATACAGTATGTTGTGAGCCTATAAAAACAAATGTTTTTGTCCTGACATCCTCTCACCAAGTTCCTGTTTACGTACGCATTTCTACATTTCTACTGATTTAGTAAGGGAAAAATGGCAGAAGGTCTAAAATACTTAGTGTCTCAGTGTGGAAGTACTCCCATTACATTGATTTGGTAGGAGGACACAATTACAAGAATTTAACTGTAAAATGTAAACTGTTCCCAGGTGAGAAACACCTCTCCACTGCTAGAAACACAACTTCCAATCTCTTGAAGCACCTGCAAAAAGCAACACGCCAAGACAAATCTCGTTGCCAAAGACCCCAGAGGCCTGACCACTGCTGCTGAAGATGACTTTAGGCCCACCTCATCCAAACAACCAAGGCTTGATTTTGATAATTCAGGTGGACAGGTTGTAACTCAGGGAGAGCTGAACAAGCTTGTAGCTGGGTATGTAGTAGATTTTGTATCTGTCATTATTAGGCTGCTTGTGTTGGTGTAGCCTGCCTACTTAATATAATGTTGACATTGTTTACATTGGGTGAGGACGTTAAATGTTTTGGGGTCATGTGTGGCTCAGTTGGTAGAGTATGGCGCTTGCAACATTAAGGTTGTCAGTTCGTTTCCCACAGGAGACCAGTATGAAGAAAATGTATGCACTACCTACTATAAGTCCCTCTGGATAAGAGCGTCTGTTATATGACTAAAATGTAACTAGTTGTCAGGCTCTGGCCATAGAGAAGCAAATAGGCTTCTCTATGTAGTTATGGTCAGAGTCTGACAGTGTCGTTCTTTTCTGTTTCTGTGTGGGGTTTGGGTTGGATCCCTAATTAGAGGCAGCTGCACCGCATTGTCTCTAATTAGGGATCCCATATATGTTGAGTCTGTCCTTCACTCTGGTGTGGGTCGTTGTCGTTATATGTCACAGTCACGGTAAGAAGTAAGTGTGCCTTTTTTCACGTCCGTTCATTTCGTGTGTTTTGGTGAACGTGACGTTAGTTTATAGTTTGTTTGTGTCCTGTAGTTCGCCATTTGTTCTGATATTACATAGTAAGAAAATAAAATGTCGAACTACTATCCCTGCGCTGCGTCTTGGTCTCTCTCTGCACCCTTCCGTGACAGAACGACCCACACTTACCAGACCAAGCAGCGTAACTGGGGAGAGACGGAGAGAGAGGAAGTGCTGCCGCATTATGCGCGACACGCGAGACGGGGAAACGCCCGCAAACAACCCCAAGGTAATTTTGGGTGGGGGGCGATGGGGGTGGTCTGGCTATAGGCAGGAGGTGCCAATACCACCCCCCATGTGGAGCATGGAGAGGCCGAGGTACCAATGGGGGGCTCAGAGCAAGGAGCAGGAGGATTATTTAGAGGAGTATTATGGAGAAGTTCTGGAGGAATTGAGAGAGATAGAGATAGAGGTCAAGAGGGAGATGGCAGAGTGGTCCAATGCGACCTCCAGTGCGTGCGCCCAGCCAGGTGCTTCCTGTGCCAGCTCCACGCACCCGACCTCCGGTGCGCCTCCCCAGCCTGGAACCTCCAGCGAAGGTCAGCCGCCCTGAACCTCCAGCGAAGGTCAGCCACCCTGAACCTCCAGCGAAGGTCAGCAGCCCTGAACCTCCAGCGAAGGTCAGCAGCCCTGAACCTCCAGCGAAGGTCAGCAGCCCTGAACCTCCAGCGAAGGTCCGCCGCCCGGAACCTCCAGCGAAAGTCCGCCGCCCGGAACCTCCACCGGTACCCATTCCGTGTTCAGCCGTCTGCTCCGCCTCAGTGCCAGAGCAGTCCGCTCCACCGGTACCCAATCCGGGTCCAGCCGTCTGCTCTCCTCCAGTGACAGAGCAGTCCGCTCCACCGGTACCCATTCCGGGTCCAGCCGTCTGCTCCGCTCCAGTGCCAGAGCAGTCCGCTCCACCGGTACCCATTCCGGGTCCAGCCGTCTGCTCCGCCCCAGTGCCAGAGCAGTCCGCTCCACCGGTACCCATTCTGGGTTCAGCCGTCTGCTCCGCTCCAAAGTCAGAGCAGTACGCTCCACCGGTGCCCATTCCGGGTTCAGCCGTCTGCTCCGCTCCAGTGCCAGAGCATTCCGCTCCACCGGTACCCATTCCGGGTCCAGCCATCTGCTCCGTCCCAGTGCCAGAGCAGTCCGCTCCACCGGTGCCCATTCCGGGTCCAGCCGTCTGCTCTGCCCCAGTGCCAGAGCAGTCCGCTCCACCGGTGCCCAGTCCAGGCCCGGTTGTTTTCCCAGCTCCATGGCCAGAGCCGGTTGCCCCACCGGTGCCCAGTCCAGGCCCGGTTGTTTTCCCCGCTCCATGGCCAGAGCCGTTTGCCCCACCGGTGCCCAGTCCTGGCCCGGTTGTTTTCCCCGCTCCAAGGCCAGAGCCGGTTGCCCCACCGGTGCCCAGTCCAGGCCCGGTTGTTTTCCCCGCTCCATGGCCAGAGCCGGTTGCCCCACCGGTGCCCAGTCCTGGCCCGGTTGTTTTCCCCGCTCCAAGGCCAGAGCCGTTTACCCCACCGGTGCCCAGTCCGGGCTCGGTTAATTGCCCAGCTCCATGGCCGGAGCCGTTTACCCCACCGGTGCCCAGTCCGGGCCCGGTTGTTTTCCCCGCTCCATGGCCGGAGCCGTTTACCCCACCGGTGCCCAGTCCGGGCCCGGTTAATGGTCCCGCTCCAGGGCCGGAGCCGTTTGCCCCACCGGTACCCAGCCCGGGCCCGGTTATAAAGAAGGGGCATGGGAGAAAACTGTCCACTTCGCCGGAGCCAGAGCCGCCCCCAATGGACTAGTCTTCCCTCCCATTAACCCCCCCCTTGTTTTGTGTGGTTGTTTTTGGCGTCCGGGAGTCCGCGGCTTGGGGGGGGGGGGTACTGTCAGGCTCTGGCCATAGAGAAGCAAATAGGCTTCTCTATGTAGTTATGGTCAGAGTCTGACAGTGTCGTTCTTTTCTGTTTCTGTGTGGGGTTTGGGTTGGATCCCTAATTAGAGGCAGCTGCACCGCATTGTCTCTAATTAGGGATCCCATATATGTTGAGTCTGTCCTTCACTCTGGTGTGGGTCGTTGTCGTTATATGTCGCAGTCACGGTGAGAAGTAAGTGTGCCTTTTTTTACGTCCGTTCATTTCGTGTGTTTTGGTGAACGTGACGTTAGTTTATAGTGTGTTTGTGTCCTTGAAGAGTACCTATGATAAAAATTACAGACTTCTACATGCTTTGTAAGTGGGAAAACCTGCAAAATCGGCAGTGTATCAAATACTTGTTCTCCCCACTGTACATCACATTGAATATTCAACTCACCTTCAAAAACCTCCATGAGGAAGGAAGGATTCCCAGATTATCTTTTTAGCTGTTCTGTCTTCATGCTGTTCTGGGCTGATGGCTGTTGGAGAGGGGAGGGGCAGTTGAGTGAGCTGGGGTCTTTTACGGCCCTGCCGCTGGAGGCCTGTCCGCTTGTAACATGATGAGAGAGTGAAAGAGGGCCTACCTGTAAGATATTTTGTGTTACAAACATACTTCTATTTGAAGAGGTTTTTGACCATTCAGGGACCTACTATCAAACAGTTATGAAATCATAAAAAAATGATTGTCTACACTAAATAATGTGAATTTGTTCATAAAAAATGCTAAAGGTTATTTGAATGAAAATAAAGATGCTTAAAACCTTTGACATTTTGGATAGATTTTTTTATACATTATAGGGGCCGCCTAGGCCTAGGTTATAGATAAATGTCTATAATGATAGATTGGTATAAAATATCTGCAAAATTCTTAGTGTCCCATGTTGATAAGATGTTGGGGAATCACTGGAGGGTAATATTGACCACCTAAGCATCTCAGTGTACAGCTCTAATAAACACAATAGGCATTTTGTTACATTTCAGTCTCCTGTGATGTATTTTAAGTGCCATATTGGGATGCAAACTCAAAAATGAACACATTTAAACTATATCTGACATGTAACCGGTGTCTTCTTTTTTAAAGTCCATAATCCATAATCATGTATGCTTTTGTTTCACAGTAGATTTGTTTGACTACCAAGAAACCCCGTGATTTAGCCCCCTTGCATTAAAAGGTTATTAAGGGTGTACAATGATCTTAAAGGGCCTCATCTTAAAGAGTAAAATTAGCCTTTCAAAAAGCATATGGTGTGATTGACTAAGACTGTCTGAAAACAGTTGCCATTAGGTATAGTGAACTAGTGTGTACGGCCTGTAAACATTTGTTTACCATTCATAGGGATTTACTGAGAAGTCTTTTGGAGGTTAGACAGTTTTTTTTTTAAAAACAACCCCTAGTGGAGAGCCAGAGGTCACGAGATCCTCGGACACCCAAACAGCTGGTTTTCAGACCCCCCAATGAACCATTCATTTTCACTAACTAATATATAAGTATATGATTAGACATTTTTTGGAAGGTCAGAGGTTAGACAGTTTAAAAAAAACATTGATTCAAACACACATACATACACGTTCAGAGCCAAAGGTCATGCCATCCTCGGACGCGCCAAAACAGCTGTTTTCAGACAGTTGTTTTCAAAGACGCATGCACGCACGCACGCACGCACACACACACACACACACACACACACACACACACACACACACAGACACACACACACACACACAAGACATGTATAATAAAAAAAAAGCCCTATATCCAGAAATTACATTTTAAAACCCTTTATTACTTCAAAAATGTTACTACCTACATTCAAACATTATTATTAAACGTTTACTATGCATTATTAAAATATAACACATGTTTTTTACTAAACCTTTATATAAATCCTACATATTATTATTACCCCAATACTACACTTTAATAACCATTAAATGTTTACATGTATAATTGTTTTGTTGTAGGAAAGAATCTGTATGTCTTAGAAATATTTTTTTATCTCTGCTTGTAACCTGAAACCCTGTCTCTCACACACACACACACACACACACACACACACACACACACACACACACACACACACACACACACACACACACACACACACACACACACACACACACACAGCCTAACGGCAGCCTACGTGCCGTTAAACCCAAGTTATGTCTCGAGGCCAGAAGGGTCCATCTTCGTAAATGTTCACGATGTTGGAAAAGATTTTCCACTTGTTTCATCATAACAAGCATTTTGAAATAATATCGCCATCTGAAGCCAAAGACAAGCACAAAGTAGTTGACCTCTGTGCATGCTTTGGAAAATACATATGTGATAACAGATTTGGTGGCATTTGAGCTTCTGAATTCAGAACAACCTAAATTTGTTACTTTGGAGTCTGGATTCTTATGGCTTTCAAATCATCTCGACCGCAGACTTCCTCTTCCAAGGCGTACCCAGGCAGGGAAGTTCCACTCAGGGCCTGTTTGATCTGACATCTGACAAGTCTTATCTTAAGCCATTCTCTCAGTGAAAGGCAGGCGAAAAACTCCCGTTTTTTGGCTGAAAAATGGTGTTGAGGCAGCTGTTTGTGAAAATAAAATGAACACTATTCTTGTTTAGTGTTTTACATATCGTAGACTCGTCAAAAGAGATGTTAGCATGTTCCAGAGATTTCTGTAAGCTGACACTCTAGGATTCTTCTTAACCTCATTGAGCATTCTGCGCAGTGCTCTTGTAGTCATCTTTGCAGGACGGCCACTCCTAGGGAGAGTATCAACAGTGCTGAACTTTTTCCATTTATAGACAATTTGTCTTACCATGGACTGATGAACATCAAGGCTTTTGTAACCCTTTCCAGCTTTATGCAAGTCAACACTTCTTAATATTTGGTTGTCTGAGATCTCATTTGTTTGAGGCATAGTTCACATCAGGCAATGCTTCTTGTGAATAGCAAACTCAAATTCTATGAGTTAGGTTAGCTGACTCCTGATTGAGATTAGCTTCTAGATAGATAGATAGATAGATAGATAGATAGATAGATAGATAGATAGATAGATAGATAGATAGATAGATAGATAGATAGATAGATAGATAGATAGATAGATAGATAGATAGATAGATAGATAGATAGATAGATAGATAGATAGATAGATAGATAGATAGATAGATAGATAGATGATGGTAATAATAGTAATTCCCTTAAAATACAGTCCTTAGTGCGCAGGCTTTAATTATAGATAAATGCACATATTGCACATTCGATAAGATACAACTGACAGGATAATAATATGCATTCCTGAGTGAATGACTATGTAAGTTAAGTCCAAGAATGAATTACAATATTGCACGTGATATGATATAACAACTGAACAGGAATATGTATATACAGACCTGAATGAATAAATAAGTCCTGAGTGAATGAGTGATTACAGACCAGAGTTACTCACGGATGGATGCATAATTGTTAAACTAGGTCCTAACACCCCAACAGTTCCAGGTCTATGTTGACAACGACACCCCGGTGAGGCATTAAATAGTCTAATAGCCGCCGGCAGGAACGACCTCCTGTAGAGCTCTCTGGCACACCATGGTGGGATCAGTCTGTGACTGAAGGTGCTCCTCTGCGTCATAACCATGGCGTGCAGAGGGTGGGTGACGTTGTCCATGATGGCCAGCAGTTTGGCCAGGATCCGTCTCTCCGCCACCTCCTCTAGAGTGTCAAGGCTCATCCCCAGGACAGAGCTAGCCTTCCTGATCAGCTTATTTACCCGAGAAACATCACCGGCTTTAATGTTGGCTCCCCAGCACACCGGTACCCGGCACAAAAAAACACAGACTGGTAGAAGGTATGCAGTAGTTTACTGCACACGTTGAAGGACCTGAGTCTCCTCAGAAAGTAGAGTCGGCTCTGGCCCTTTTTGTACAGGGCCCCGGTGTTACCAGCCCATTCCAGCCTGTTGTCCATATGGACTCCCAGGAACTTGTATGACGCAACCATTTCCACATCCATCCCCTGTATAGGGACTGCAGTCAGTTGTGCCTTGGTTCTCCTGAAGTCCACCACCATCTCCTTTGTTTTGCTGATGTTGAGCTGAAGCTCACACCACAACACAAAGTCACTGATTGTGCTCCTGTACTCCTCCTCCTGCCCACCCCTGATGCACCCTACAATTGCGGAGTCATCATTGAGACCTCTTCATCTGCAGACAGGCTTTCACAGCTCTCTGTATCTGAAGACAGAAAAACAAGAAATAGACTTCATTATACTCAAATTAGACAGCACTGAATATTATGTTCTTTGTCCTCACTTCTAGGGAATGGAACTACACAAAAGTACCTGCCCTATCCAGAACAGCCTACTCTCTCACTTTGACAGTTGGGCAAGCTATCCTTTCACCCTCCTCCATGGCGGTTAGCTAGCTACCTACGAATGCATTTGGAGTTTGTTTTTTACAGTGATAAATATTATGTATATCAAGACAGCTAGCTAATATGAAGTTAGGTAGCTGGTCAAATGTAATTAACTTAGCTAGCTATCTATACAATATGTAAAGTTGGCTAAATAATTAGCTAGCTACGTTAGCAGCTCATTTTATTTTTTACATTTTCAAAATGTATTTACTGACTTGAATAGGTTCTCCCAGCCATGTGGACGTTTGGAAACAAGGCAGCAAAGTTTGTTTGTCACCAGAGCGGTTTAGAGCATATTACTATTTACCTGTGAATAACCAGACCTTCGTACAAACTTGCTATGCTGAATTCTTGACGCACAACTGAAGGTTGCCAGCACGCCCACAAGCGAGCCACTCAGGCGGAGAATGACGCCTTGAAGAGGGCGAGGAACGAGATGGAGTCACAATCCATGCCAGGCATAGCCTGGCTTCTGTAGGTGTGAAAATCCCCCCAACTTGCAATGTATTCGATGCTTACAGTAAGTACACATCTCAGCTACATTTTAGTTGCACATCCCCCCAACTCCACGACCACGGGTAACACCTTGCTGAGATGATCTGATTTGTTGCATTGTTGTATCGTCAGTTTCTCAAAACGTTTTTTTTATTTTATTTAACAAGTCAAGTCAGTTAAGAACAAATTCTTATTTACAATGATGGCCTACATTGTTCTACAGGGTCAGCCATAGTAGTATGGTGACCCTGGAGCAAATTAGGGTTAAGTGCCTTGCTCAAGGGCACATCGAAAGGTTTTTCACCTTGTCGGCTTAGGTATTCGAACAAGCGACCTTCAGTTGATGCCGTGACCATAATCCCCAAATCTAACAGTATTTTTGGAATGTCTTCCGTAGATTTTCCTTTCCTCCTGAATTCCCTAATCTGCTCACTTAAATGAATAGAGATCCTGGTCATGGTGCTAGAGTCTGTTGTTAACAGCATAATCAAAGTCAGGACAAATCGCAATCTGCTGTATACTTATGGTCTATTGTAACCTGGAGTCACACCTTTCCAGTACTCCTCACCCCGCCCCAAACTCCACCCTTAACACAGTTACCATTCAAAAACGAGCTGTCTATCTAAAAAAAAAGACATTGTGACCAAACATAACAGACGACATGGACATAGTTTTCATCAAGCCAGTTTCTTTCTATGGTGCTACCCATTCCAGGGTTAGGACTGTAATTGAGCCTTTACCATGTTTAATTTGTACTGTAGGTTATGTGTACTTGTCAGACTGCACAGTAGCTTAATGAACATATACATTTTAAAACCGTTTTTTAAAATCGAATTCAATAATATATTTGTACCACTGTAGATGCAATGTATTCGATGCTTAAGTACTCTAAAAGCAAAATGTCAGAATTTGTCAGGCTCTGGCCATAGAGAAGCCTTTGGCTCATCTATTTAGCCATGGTGTCACAGATGGGTGCACACACAGACCAAGACGCAGCGCAGGGATAGTAGTTTGACATTTTAATCTTATACTAGGTATAATCAAAACAAATGGCGAACTACAGGACACAAACAAACACTATAAACCAACGTCACGTTCACCAAAACACACGAAATGAACGGTCGTAAAAAAGGCACACTTACTTTCACCGTGACTGCGACATAATACGACAACGACCCACACCAGAGTGAATGACCGACTAACATATATAAGATCCCTAATTAGAGACGGTGCAGAGACGGTGCGGTGCAGCTGCCTCTAATTAGGGATCCTCCCAAAACCCACACAGAAACAGAAAAGAAAGACACTGTCAAACTCTGACCATAGCTACATAGAGAAGCAAATAGGCTTCTCTATGGCCAGAGCCTGACACATGGTCAGAGCCTGACAGATCTAGTTGATCTAGTTCTGTGTGGTGTTTTTTGTTGGGTCCCCAATTAGAGGCAGTTGCTATGCGTTGTCTCTAATTGGGGAGCCTACTTATGTTTGTATGTCCCACACTTGTGTGTGGGTCATTGTCGTCCATGTCAGTTAACGTGAGTAGTGTTTGTGAGTACCTGGGCTTGTGTTGTTTGTTAGTTCAATATCATTATATATTAAATGGATATGACGTACAACTACTGCGCTGCACTTTGTTCTGCTTACACACCCCGTCGTGACAGAATTTGATCTTTATGCTTTCATTAATAAAATAACGATAAACGATCACCCACCACTTTAACATATTTACCGAAATATGTGTATTTTACACTCTAGTAGTAGGCCTACAGTACATTAAGATACATTTCATGAAAGACTAAAATTTACTGAGCATTTCATCCTCAAAACAACATGAAGGTCTGATGTTCAGTATGCATATTAACAGTAGAATAGCCGGGACTCAATGAGTAGCCTACCAATAGCCGCCAAGATAGTAAATACATTTAATACACACAATCACAAAGACATCCATAAATATTTTGTTAAGGAAGGTCATAAAAAACATGAAAGTAAGACAATGTTCAAAATAACAGAAAAGCACATTTTAAGATGTATTTCTCTGTGCTATAGTAGCTGAGGCGATGCTTTTATTTGCTTCATGTCAACATAATCAATTCAATTGTTATGCTCTTTCAGATAGTGTATAGCAAAATGTCTGGCTTGTATGGATATCTGTAGAATTATTTAGGAAAGTAATCAAGTGCCAACAAGCTTCATAAAGATGCCCTCAAAGATGCACTGGCTGACAGTAAAATACTATGTTGTACCATACCGCAGCATCTTGCAAGCTATGCTGCAGTATGATGCAACTTTTAAACGAGGAACTACTATGTCCTGGTGGCTCACGTCATGTGTACAGTTGACCAGGGGGTTATGCCAGTGCATGTAATTAATGTGACTGATGAGACACAGACAATAAAACAGTGCCTGAATTTGGCACTCTGTTCACTGAGGTGGAGGTAGACCGTGAAGCAGTAGACTCCGAAAAGTGGAGTGAAGAGGGCATCATCCCGCCCTGGTCTGTAAACACCATTGTGACGTAATTTTGTTTGAAAGAGAGAGGTTTTGAATCCACCGAACTTCATTCCATTCTTGAACTGCTCCATTGGCACACTTCTGTTTTTAGTACAGGAGATACAGATCTAGGGCGAACTCACCTTATGATGCATCAGATACATACTGGTAACACAAAACCCAGTAAAATGGCAGAGAGAATACAGGATACAGCTTGTGTCAAAAAGTGATTGATGGTCTATTTTTAGTGTCATGTGTTTATGCCCTTTTATGCCCAACACATATGTCCTGGTGATTGCTGTGTAGTGACCTTGTTGAACTGTTGAATGTGTTTGAACATTTGAAACAGTTGTGCATTTATGTAAGTGAATGGGGGAAGCCTGAGTTTGAAAAGTTTAAACAGTTGGGAATTTGTGTACTGAACTTACGGAGTGAGCTTGTGAGCCCTTGTAGAATTAAAAAAAGTAATTTCCAGGGTAGGTCTGCCTGAGTATAAGTAAGTGTTAGACCTGTGAACACTATGCACCACAAGAAGCCTCGAGATAAACTACAGAAACTAAAACTGAAAAAAAATTAAGAAAACATGGAGTTGTTAAGTACTGACACACCCGTTACGATCTTAACATCGGAAGTAGGACCCAGGCTGTATCATGGAGAAAGGGATGAGTATAAATCAGCAATATACGATGCGCAAGAAAAGCGTTTTCTAAACTTGTTTAGAACCCAAATACCTCCCTTAACTGTACTGAAAGATTAAGTGGTTACGTCTAATGAACAACTATAGATGTATATGTTTGATTACCCTGCCTGTAGAGTGAAACTCTATGCCTTAGCCGAAGGAGAAGAATATACAGACCAAACCTTAGGAGTGGACTACAGAATTGAAGACAGTCATCCCCCTTGGGATGTGTGTGTCCAGGCTGCATGGTAGGTGTTAGGTTACGAGCTGTGGGTTAGGAAGCAGAGAGAGAACCCTGATCAAGGAGCAAGGACCTTATTTCTATGAATACTTTAAAAAAAACAGTTTCCAACAAAAAGGTTTATAAAATAATGATTATACATGTAAACATGTGATGTTTTTTTTTTTTTTTTCACCTTTTATTTAACCAGGTCAGCCAGTTGAGAACAAGTTCTCATTTACAACTGCGACCTGGCCAAGACAAAGCAAAGCAGCGCGACAAAAACAACACAGAGAATAAAACAAACGTACAGTCAATACTAAAGTGTAGTATTGTGTGATAATATATAAAAAAACAGAGGTATAGTTTAATATTGCATAGTAAACTTTTAATAACAGTAATATGTTTAAATGTTGTAGTAACATTTTTGAAGAAATAAATGGTTTTAAAAATAAGCATGTATTTACCTTCATTGAATGACATATCTCTTCCTCTGGCCTTCTGTCTCTCTTCCTCTGGGCCCTCTGCCCTCTCACTGCATGGTAGGGGTCATGTTATGAGCTGTTGGTTTCCACGCTAGAGAACCATGATCAAGGAGCAAAGGCCTTATTTTATATGAATACAGTTTTTAAAAAACGAAAACAATTCTACATGTAAACTTAATAATAGTAATATGTTTGTAGTAACATTTTAGTTGTAAAGGGTTTTAAAATGTCATTTCTGGACCTGTTTCTCCCCAAGGTTGTATGTTGTGTGTGTGAGGCAGGCAGGCAGGCTGCATGGTTGGGGTCAGGTTACACGCAGAGAGGTACAGAGAGAGAGAGAAGAGCTGATTTACCCAACTCTGTACAGACCAAAGGAATTTCCAGAGCTAGCAATCCCTGAGACTGTGTATGCAGAGCTCTGACTTGTACGTCTATTGGTTATTGTAGATGTTAGCTACAGAGGGAGTTTACGGTATGTCAAAGAGCTTTATGAAGGCAACATTCATTAGATGTAACCACTTGGTCTGTATATTATTCTCCTTCGGCTAAGGCATAGAGTTTCACTCTACAGCCAGGGTAATCAAACATATAAACCTATAGTTGTCCATTAGATGTAACCACTTGATCTTTCAGTACAGTTACCAGAGGTATTTGGGTTCTAAACAAGCTTTTCTGGCGCATCGTATATTTCTGATTTATACTCATCCCTTTCTCTATGATACAGCCTGGGTCCTACTTCCGATGTTAAGGTTGTCACGGACATATCAGTACTTAACAACTCCATGTTTTCTTTATTTTTTAGAGTTTTCTGTAGTTTATCTCTCCTGAGGTTTCTTGTCGCCCGTAGTGTTCACAGGTCTAACACTTACTTATACTCAGGCAGACCTACCCTGGAAATTACTTTTTTTCATTCTACAAGCTCACTCAATAAGTTTCCCCCATTCACTACATAAATTGACAACTGCATCAAATGTTCAAACACATTCAACATTTCAACAAGGTCACTACACACCAATCACCAGGACATTTTTATTGCAAACATTTGCTTTACTTTAAAGGAACAGCTGCACTATCATGTTACATAAGCACTCCTTAAATTTACTTCATAGGAACAGCTGCACTATCATGTTACATAAGCACTCCCTAAATTTACTTCATAGGAACAGCTGCACTATCATGTTACATAAGCACTCACTCGATAGCGTGAGAACATGACACTAAAAATAGACCATCAATCACTTTTTGACACAAGCTGTATCCTATATTCTCTCTAATGGCCCTGTGCAGGATCCCCTTCCAGCTGCAACAGGAAGGCCCAGACCATATTGAGCAGATGCTAGATCATGGCCTCATCTGCCCCTGGGCAGCCCCTGTCTTTCTGGTAAAAAATAAAGATGGAACTTTACTCTTCTGTGCTGATTATCAGATACTCAATGATGTCACTGAGAAAGCTTCTTACCCGCTCCTGAGAATTGAAGATGCTCTTGACATTTTGAACAAGGCTCGCTAGTTCTCCACCCTCAACCTAGCCAGTGGCTACTGGTAGGTCGAGGTGGACCCCAAAGACAGACAAAAAAGTGTGTTTTCTACCAGACAGGGCTTGATTGAATTCAACGTTGGTTTATGTGTTGGTTTATGCAACGCTCCAAGTACCTACCTTCTAAAAAAAAATAGAATATATATTTTTTTCTTTTAAAGGTACCTTCCAGAGGTTGATGGCGTAGTCCTAGTAGATTCACAGTGGACCACCTGTTTAGTTTTTTTGGATGGCATTATGATGTTCGGTCGTACCTTTCAAGAGAATCTTGGATTAAGTTCTTTCCATCCTGCACCAGGCCAAAATGAAGGTCAAGCCCTCCAAGTGCACACTCTTTGCCTCTCAAGTACAGAATCTGGACCAAATCATCTCATCCGAAGGGGTGATGGCCGGTTCATAGGCTGGTAGCTCCAGTGCGTGTCCCCAGCTCACTAGCGCCAGTACTGGTTCCTAGCCCGGTGGCTCCATGGCCGGAGCCTTCCTCTGCGCCGGTGCCATGTTAAGGCACGGCACCCAGTCCTGCTCCTAGGTCGGAGCTTCCCTCTGCGCCGGTGCCCAGTCCAGGCCCGGCATCCAGTCCAACTCCATGGCTGGAGCCTTCCACTGCGCCGGGGTCCAGACAGTGCCGGAGCAGTCCGCTACACCGGTGCCCAGCAGATCCTTCCATGGTATCTGTGAGAGGGCCCGTTCCTAAGAACAAGACTCAAGTAAGGAGATTTGTTTGGCTGGTGTCTTATTATAGGCGGATTGTGAAAGGGTTCGCTGAAATAGCCCACCCTCTGCACCAACTTACTAAGAAAGGAAGATAGTTTCAATGGGTGGAAAGCTGCCAGCGGGCGTTCACACAGTTGAAAGTTGGCCTAACTACTGCACCAGTCTTGTCCTACCCTGACTCTCACGAGGCGTTTATCCTAGATACTGATGTTAGCAATGAAGGAATAGGATCTATACTATCCCAAGAGGAGGGAGAATTGGAGAGTGTGGTAGCGTATGCTAGTCAAGCCCTGACAAAGCAAGAACGCAAGTATGCTAAAACCAAAAAGGAGTTGTTGGGCATGGTTACTTTCACAAAATACTTCAAACATTATCTCTTAGGCAAAGAGTTAATTTCGCGTTCCGATCAAAAATCCCTACGATGGTTGCACATCTTCAAGGTTTAGAAGGGCAGCTAGCTCGGTGGGTGGAACAGTTGGCCAATTTTCAGTATAAGATTGTGCACCGCCCCGGAAAGCTGCATGTGAATGCAGATGCCCTGCCGAATAAGGTGTGGACCTTACCGTGAAATGCTTACTTACAAGCCCTTAACCAACAATACAGTTCAAGAAATATAGTTAAGAAAATATTTACTAGATAAACTAAAGTAAAAAAGAAAAGTAATAAAATAACAATAACGAGGCTATATACAGGGTTACCGGTGCCGAGTCAATGTGCGGGGGTACAGGTTAGCTAAGGTAATTTGTACATGTAGGTAGGGGTAAAGTGACTATGCATACATAATTATTAGCGGGGTGGGGGGTGTCAATGTAAATAGTCTGGGTGGCCATTCGATTAATTGTTCAGCAGCAGGTTGGTGGATGACTTGGCACAGGCCCAAAAAGAAGATGCGGAAATACCCCTTATCCTCCAGCCTAAAAGAAGTATAGGGGACAAGTGCAGGGAGGTACGGAGTATGCCAGCCTTGCGAAAGTATGCACCAGTATGGGATCAGCTTCAGGTGAGAGGGCTGAGGTTAGTTCTGTTGCCGCTTCTGAGATACAAGTGGTCCTCCTTAAAGCTATGGTGCATACACTTTTGGCCAAGCTACATAGCACGACAGGGGTCATTTAGGAGAGCAAAAGCTACAAGGGAAAGTCAACGGTCGTTTCTACTGGCCTGTAATGATTTATGTTCAGAGAGGTCTCTGAAAACCTTTATGGTTGTCAGGTTTAGTGTCCAGAGACCTCTCTGGATATCTCTATGTTTAGTTTGTTGTTTGTCCCCAATTACAGGCAGCTGCGCTGCATTACCTCTAATTGGGGAGCCTATTTATATGCTTTGAGTTCCCACCTGTTTTGTGGGTTTTTGCGTGTGTAACATTTCTACACACCAGTTTTATGTTTTGCGTGCTCTCCTTTTTGTTGTTTTGGTCATATTACATTACTGCTCAGTGCCTCGGGCCCTCTCTATGCATCGTGACAGAAAAACCCACCACCACAGGACCGCACAGAGCTGGACAATGGAGGAGCTCATGGGAGGTAAGGAGCTTGTCTCCGAAGAGGAGTTCCTCCATTGTCCACTCCTGGAACCACCACCCAATCCAGGGCAGCGGCGATGCCGGCGGGCTCCACGTCGGCATGCCAGAGGGCAGGCCCAGCATCCAGCCCAGAGGACCCCCCATGCAGTTTTTGGAGGGGGGCTATGGGGCCCATCAGAGGGGATTTGTCGAAGAGCCCCTACAGCTATGGGAGCGGGAGGATGGTGAGTTGTCGGAAGAGGATGACGACATTCTTCTGTATCCCAACTCTGTGGGATGAACCTCCACAGAGCCAGCACCAGGAGGAGGAGGAGGAAGGGGATACCTTTGAGAGCCGCATGGTCATGTGGAAGGAGCGTCTGACGGGGTCTCCAGTATCAGTCCCCAGCCTGGGGTCTCCAGTGACAATCCCCAGCCCGGGGTCACCCGTGGTGGTCCCTAGACCGGGTCCTCCTGTGCGTGTGCCCAGCCCGGTAGCGCCAGAACCGGTTCCTAGCCCGGTAGCTCCAGTGCCAGTTCCTAGCCCGGTAGCTCCAGTGCCAGTTCCTAGCCCGGTAGCTCCAGTGCCGGTTCATAGGCTGGTAGCTCCAGTGCGTGTCCCCAGCTCACTAGCGCCAGTACTGGTTCCTAGCCCGGTGGCTCCATGGCCGGAGCCTTCCTCTGCGCCGGTGCCAAGTCCAGGCCCGGCAACCAGTCCAACTCCATGGCCGGAGCCTTCCACTGCGCTGGGGTCCAGACAGTGCCAGAGCAGTCCGCTACACCGGTGCCCAGTCCGGGTCCGGTCATCAGCCCCGCTCCAGTGCTGGAGCAGTCCACTCCACCGGTGCCCAGTCCGGGCCCGGTCGTCTGCCCTGCCCTGGCAGGGTGTCCTGTCTGCTGTGGCTTCGTGGTCGGATGTATCGAATCCTAGGACCACTTCAAGAGATCCGCATCCAGGTTTGGTGTTGCCAGCTGCATCTACCACACGGGAGGTGTCATCTGAACTCCAGCATCCACAAGAAGGGTCTTCCAGCCTCCTTCAGCAACGGAAGACACTAGCAGAATCTCCTTCATTGGGAGGGAGGTCAATGGGAGCCCAACCTTAACAGTGGCACAAACAGTGCGAGACCGGAGGCCACCAGTGTGGTCCAAAGATTACCACATGGCTTCGGAGGGACTCTGGAACGTTGGGCTTGTAACCTTTGCAAGTATCCGCCCGCATTGCACTCACCTTATCAGTAGGAGGTTGTCGTTTGCTGCTGGGTAGGGCAGTCGTTAATGAAGACAGGTAGTGAGGGGGAATTTGGGGAACCAGATAAGATAGTGGGGTTGGTAGGAGGGCGAGCCATCTCCCGGGCTTTTGGGAACAGACCGTGCTGCACTTTGTTGTTGTTCATGGACATGCAGATGAATTAGCTTTATCAGTGTTTGCAAACAGAGATTGCAGACTGCGTAGCTCAAAGTGGGGGGTACTATGGCGTTATTATTACGTGTGGGTCTCTGGACCCTATGTGCAGTGAGTTTGCACGTTTGTACAATTGCATTTCATTGGGCTAGGCCCGGTTTGCAGTGAAGTAGTAGTAGAACCTTGGATGTTTAGTTCTCCTGTTGTGCAAATTCTTAAACAGGCACACTCGAAGTCAATCTTAAATGAATCATTGTTTATTGTCAGTGAGGTTAACCAACTATGTACACATGTCGACCAGGATCTCTGCTGTGGCAGTCCCAGCAGTTGTCTTATATACTGCTGACAAGATAGACAAGTTATATTTGTATTATTTAGCATAATTCATTAATCATTACCATTTTGTTTAATTCATGTGACCGACCGAAACTGCTTCATAACATGTGACAGACCAATACCTCACTCTAGACTGAGACCTTGAAACAGATATCTTTCGTTCTCTAAACAAGGTCTGGACATACTGCCAAATTGTGAGAATTCGTCCAATCAGTTACTTGCATGAACACAGAAATGAGTTAATAGAAAAGCACATGTATGAAAATGTCCATCACATTCCATCCTTTTATCACTTGTGTGATAATAATCATTACTTTTTTATGTAAGCATTTAGATTTTAGCTTCCCTCAAAGGAGGTTCTATCAAAATATTTATATTAGAGTAAGCAAAATCAACACATAAAAACTCATAATTTGGCTCTGGCCACTCATAAATTCATAATTTCAAGCCCTTCATTACGGGTTGTACAATCCAATTAGTATGGTAATACTATACTATATACATACTATATACATAATAAAGGTTATACTTCTATTATTGTGAGTGAGTATCAAAAATACATACACAAGGGAAGGTATTTCAGTGTGTCTTTTTAGTGGCACATGTTCAAAGTGGATGGCATTTGGTAATGTCTCTTGTCCATTTTCTACCAATACACCAGAAAGTTTGGACGCGATCTCTCTCCATGCTCACTCCACATGGACTCATGTCACACTCCTAAGAGAAAAAGCATGAGAGAAAAGGCAGTTGATAGCGTCGACTGGATGCTGTGTACAGATTGCTGGCTCGGACTCAGGTCTCACGGTAGAAGAGGGGAAGGACCATACTGAATGCCATTTTCGCCATTATTTCAGCCGGTTAGAGGGGGTTGAGGTTCACACAGTTCTCAGCCGAATTATCTTCCATGCATCTAGAGACCATCTGTGGTCCCTTTCGCCATAACCTCAAGAGAGGACAGATCAGAACAACAGTTTAGTTTAGGGCATTTCTAATTCAGGAAATCCAGACAAATGATTTACTGTATGATAAATTATTACCACAACCTGATTCAAGATATCCATATTTCTAAAACAAATGTCAAAAGGGTTAACAACACAGTTGTTCATACTCAAATTGCCTCATACTCCCCTATAATCTTGCAGATCTCACTGCAGAGTAACAGGTCGGGGAGTTAGAGGGCCAATCCTTAGGGAGAAATCCCGACCACCACCCAATCAGGTAAGATTTGAATTGAAGTAAGACAAAAACAAACACAACAGCAACACACTTCTTCAGAGAAAACTATAGTAATTGTCATCCAATACCAACATTTTTCCTTTTACAGGCAGGCATGTGAAGAAAATCTAATTGCATATTTACCAAAGGCCCAGGGGACCCATAATTCCCCTTTTGTATGCAGGTATTTACACAGTCTTCAACGGTCTGGCACAATTTCTGGCTGACGCTGGCATTATTGCATTGTTGATTTCCTTACAAATAATAACTTTGGACATGTGCGCGTTCCCATCAAAATAAGTGCCTTCCGGAAGTAAATGATCATAGATGACACACCCCCTTCAACATGTATACTGCAAACAGACCAAACTCCTCGTCTCCTTATTATCTTTGGTTGAGGCGAAAAACATGGCAGTGCGCACAAACTACCCATCGTCGGATTACTTTTATATCTAGAAAGTGTTTTACTCAATTATTTTGATCAATGGTGAGCTCACCCATGATGTGATTAATTATAAATAGTAATTGCTAATAGCTAATTCATATTGCAGCTTCTTTCAGCCGAGAGTTTAAAAAATATGACTGGTTGTGTTACGTTAATCTTTCCTCAGTTAGTGCTAGGACAAATGTAGCCTACCTGTTTTCCGGTTTGGATAATGGTGTTATGCTGTAGCTTCTTCTTTGAATGTCTGAACATTGCATCCAAAAATAAACTGCTCACATTCTGGACATGACTTTGTAAGGACTATGTTTGTGCAAAATGTTTCTGTGAAAAAACAGTGTGGCCAGCTCAAATGCTGATTGTAGCGTCAATCAAAACTGGACGTTTGATCGTACGCTTCAGGGACCACTCTAGAATGATCACACCTGTTCATTGGTACATATGAAAAGGTTAAAGTGCTTAAGATTTTGTATTTCCGTGAGCGCAGCTTCTCAATGTCTGATAGAGTAACTCCTTTGTCTCTCTTCCTCCCCCCTCCTCTATCTGAATTTGCTATCATGTTATAACCAAACTGACCTGTTTTGGTAGTCATCTAGAGACTGAATTTACTGTATAATGTTAGTATGTTTGGTATATTCTGTAATTGTTTAATTAGTTAATATATACAGTGGGGAGAACAAGTATTTGATACACTGCCGATTTTGCAGGTTTTCCCACTTACAAAGCATGTAGAAGTCTGTAATTTTTATCATAGGTACTCTTCAACTGTGAGTGACGGAATCTAAAACAAAAATCCAGAAAATCACATTGTATGATTTTTAAGTAATTAATTTGCATTTTATTGCATGACATAAGTATTTGATACATCAGAAAAGCAGAACTTAATATTTGGTACAGAAACCTTTGTTTGCAATTACAGAGATCATACGTTTCCTGTAGTTCTTGACCAGGTTTGCACACACTGCAGCAGGGATTTTGGCCCACTCCTCCATACAGACCTTCTCCAGATCCTTCAGGTTTCGGGGCTGTCGCTGGGCAATACAGACTTTCAGCTCCCTCCAAAGATTTTCTATTGGGTTCAGGTCTGGAGACTGGCTAGGCCTCTCCAGGACCTTGAGATGCTTCTTACGGAGCCACTCCTTAGTTGCCATGGCTGTGTGTTTCGGGTCGTTGTCATGCTGGAAGACCCAGCCACGACCCATCTTCAATGCTCTTACTGAGGGAAGGAGGTTGTTGGCCAAGATCTCGCGATACATGGCCCCATCCATCCTCCCCTCAATACGGTGCAGTCGTCCTGTCCCCTTTGCAGAAAAGCATCCCCAAAGAATGATGTTTCCACCTCCATGCTTCACGGTTGGAATGGTGTTCTTGGGGTTGTACTCATCCTTCTTCTTCCTCCAAACACGGCGAGTGGAGTTTAGACCAAAAAGCTATTTGATACACTGCCGACTTTGCAGGTTTTCCAATTTTATGCAGGGCCGAGAGACAATCTTCCACTTGCCTCTTCCATTTTTGCGGTAATGCTGCAATTAGTTTGTTGTACGTTTGGGTAGAGCAGACATTCCACCAGTCCTATTTATGATATAATTTACAGAGTATACCTTTTTTACAAATGTTATCGAAAAATATAGTTTTTTTTATCAATTAGTATATTTGAGTTTAACCACAATATTTGTTTTATTATTTGTTCTGTCTTTTCTGGTGGATTAAACTGAAATTGCAACCACCTTTCTATGGCTTGTTTTAAAAATAGCAAAACTTGAGTTTATTTCATTTTCAAATAACCGAAAGTGAGAGGTTGTAATCTGAATAATGGGAAAAAGGTCATTCTTGAACATAGGGTGAGACATTCTTACTAATTTGCTAGAAAACAAGTTTGGATTCAAGTATAACTTTTGTATGACTGACGCATTTAGTGAGAGGTCTAATGCTTTAATATTTAATTATTTCTGCCCTCCGAATCCATATTCATTATATAAATAGCACATAAAAAAATGTTTCTGGCTTTCCGGCAAGACCATAAGCAAATACTGGCGGTATAACTGGTACAGGTATATGACTTGTTGTGAAGTCGTTTGGATTTAATCATTGTATCAATTTATCTTCATGGAATCAATTTGATCACATTCTTGAACGTTAATGACCACATTGTTGCATGATTAAAGAGACATGGTTGGTGCGAGTTACAGGAGTGGGGATGGAGAAATCAGCTGATCAACAGGCTGTTCAATCAGCTGTCAATTAACTGATGGGCTATCAGTTCGAATCAGCAAATCAACTCAGCCAGTAAAACACAAACATTATAGTTTTTCACACCATCCATTAATGTGACATAGGGCTACCTGCCATCAAATCTTCCCTCGGAGACGAGACCATCCCCAAACTATTTTAATAAACTTTGGAATTGCATTTTGTCTATGTGGTTCATTCAGTTAAGCCTTTTTGACAGTAGATTGGAAACCCAACCTGATACGTGAAAAGAACACGACCCCTTAATCCCGATTTACGTGGTGGTGGCACGGAATGTGTTGAAATTACGTGTCGGCACCACGGAAACAACACCCATACAAAGTCAATGAGGCTCATTTGTCGTGGTGGACACACGGATTCCCTGGTTCAACAACGTCACACACTGGGCGCGGTAAATTTTGTTTTCTAGTTTACTAAACGTCCTCCTTTTATAATGTATTATAGTGAATTTTGTTGTCTAAATAACAGTAAATTGTTTGTGATATAACTGTAACGTCTCAGTCCGACATACAGAAGGAGCCGGAGGCACAGATGTTATTTCCAACGCTTTATTAAGGCTAAACTAAACTCAGGCAGCTATAGGCTACTGCCCATGCCCTAACTACACGCACTCAATCAAGCATACACACACGGAACAGAAACGGGAGAATATGCTAACACTTATTGCTAACACACAGGAACACAGGTTGTAACATGCTACAAGGAAAAACAAGACTGACTAAAAACCCGCCTAAACTTCCCCTATATAACTGTTACCCTGGTAACCCTCAGGTGCCGCCCCCCACGATTAACTGACCACCCTGAGCAGAAAACAACATTTACTGCGCCCACTGTGTGACGTTGTTGAACCAGGGAATCCGTGTGTCCACCACGACAAATGAGCCTCATTGACTTTGTATGGGTGTAGTTTCCGTGGTGCTGACACGTAATTTCAACACATTCCGTGCCACCACCACGTAAATCGGGGTTAAGGGGTCGTGTTCATTTCACGTATTTCTGGGAGATCAGGTTGTGGAAACCTTAGGTTCGCTAGAAACCTTTAAGATGTGCTATTTTTTTATAATATTGTAATGAAACAGTCAGGGAGCGTGGCTCAAACTTTCAACCTTCCGGCCCGAAGCCCAGCGTGGCATTGACTGGGCCACAAAAGCATGCTCGAGTGGCAGAGTCGATATTTGCGCTTATAAACCAGGGTCGCTATACAACTCCCTCCTTCCAAAGAGCGCATCCTTGCGCTAGACCACACAGGACGCCAGTTTAGAGAAACTCACTCACCTGCCAAGCACAAGCACTGTCGTGGATGCAAGGTCCAATCACCAGGGCCGGATTAAGAAATCATAGTCCCCAAGGCTTTGTTTTTTTTCATGTTGAATTCAAACGAACAATAGGCCAGGGCTGCATTCCAAACACTTAAAAGACACACCCTATCCCCTCAGCCCTCAAATTAAGTGGACACTTCTGATGACGTTTCATGATGTCTGACGAGTATATACTTGCAGAGCAAGGGGCGAGGGATCCTCTGTGGCTACTGATCCTCTGTGGCTAAATTACGTAATTATTCTCTCTCTCTCATATATATACAGTGGGGAGAACAAGTATTTGATACACTGCCGATTTTGCAGGTTTTCCCACTTACAAAGCATGTAGAAGTCTGTAATTTTTATCATAGGTACTCTTCAACTGTGAGTGACGGAATCTAAAATGCAGAAAATCACATTGTATGATTTTTAAGTAATTAATTTGCATTTTATTGCATGACATAAGTATTTGATACATCAGAAAAGCAGAACTTAATATTTGGTACAGAAACCTTTGTTTGCAATTACAGAGATCATACGTTTCCTGTAGTTCTTGACCAGGTTTGCACACACTGCAGCAGGGATTTTGGCCCACTCCTCCATACAGACCTAGTCCAGATCCTTCAGGTTTCGGGGCTGTCGCTGGGCAATACGGACTTTCAGCTCCCTCCAAAGATTTTCTATTTGGGTTCAGGTCTGGAGACTGGCTAGGCCACTCCAGGACCTTGAGATGCTTCTTACGGAACCACTCCTTAGTTGCCATGGCTGTGTGTTTCGGGTCGTTGTCATGCTGGAAGACCCAGCCACGACCCATCTTCAATGCTCTTACTGAGGGAAGGAGGTTGTTGGCCAAGATCTCGCGATACATGGCCCCATCCATCCCCTCAATACGGTGCAGTCGTTTTTTTAACACAATAAAATGTGAAAAAGTCAAGGGGTGTGAATACTTTCTGAAGGCAAATATATTATCCATACATACAGTGCATTTGGAAAGTATTCAGACCCCTTGACTTTTTCCACATTTTGATGAAAACCTGCTCCAGAGCGCTCAGGACTTCAGACTGGGGCGAAGGTTTAGCTTCCAACAGGACAACTACCCTAAGCACACAGCCAAGACAACGCAGGAGTGGCTTCCGGACAAGTCTCAATGTCCTTGAGTGGCCCAGCCAGCCATTAACCCGATTGAACATTTCTGGAGAGACCTGAAAATAGCTGTGCAGCGACGCTCCCCATCCAACCTAACAGAGCTTGAGAGGATAAGCAGAGAAGAATGGGAGAAACTCCCCAAATACAGGTGTGGCTTATAGCGTCATACCCATGAAGACTCAAGGCTGTAATCGCTGCCAAAGGTGCTTCAACAAAGTACTGAGTAAAGGGTCTGAATACTTATGTAAATGTGATTTCTTTTTTTTTCTTTTTTTATAAATTTTGCGAACATATATAAAAACCTGTTTTGGCTTCGTCATTATGGAGTATTGTGCGCAGATTGATGAGGGGAAATCCATTTTAGAATAAGGCTGTAACGTAACAAATTGTGGAAAAAGTCAAGGGGTCGGAATACTTTCCGAATGCACTGTATGTGTTTATACGTATCATTGGCACTGACACATTATATGGGTTATAATTTAATTTTCTAAACATTTACAGTACAATATATACCTTCAGGTATCAAAATGACCACGACTACTGTATATTCAAAACAACAAAGTCAAAGGGAAACAAATGCAAAGCAGCAAACTGAGAACAATAATATAAAAGCTCATAACTCATATACACTACCGTTCAAAAGTTTGGGGTCACTTAGAAATGTCCTTGTTTTTGAAAGAAAAGCAATTTTTTGTCCATTAAAATAACATCAAATTGATCAGAAATACAGTGTAGACATTGTTAATGTTGTAAATGACTATTGTAGCTGGAAACTGCTGATTTTTTATGGAATATCTACATAGGCATACAGAGGCCCATTATCAGCAACCATCACTCCAGAATAGAAAGAGGAGTGGGAGGCCCCGGTGCACAACTGAGCAAGAGGACAAATACATTAGAGTGTCTAGTTTGAGAAACAGATGCCTAACAAGTCCTCAACTGGCAGATTCATTAAATAGTACCCGCAAAATACCAGTCTCTTTGCATTTCTGCCTAGAAGGCCAGCATCCTGGAGTCGTCTCTTCACTGTTGACGTTGAGACTGGTGTTTTGCGGGTACTATTTAATGAAGGTTCCAGTTGAGGACTTGTGAGGCGTCTGTTTCTCAAACTAGACACTCTAATGTACTTGTCCTCTTGCTCAGTTGTGCACTGGGGCCTCCCACTCCTCTTTCTATCCTGGTTAGAGCCAGTTTGCACTGTTCTATGAAGGGAGTAGTACAAAGCGTTGTACGAGATCTTCAGTTTCTTGGCAATTTCTTGCATGGAATAGCTTTCATTTCTCAGAATAAGAACAGACTGACGTCTTTCAGCATAAAGTTCTTTGTTTCTGACAATTTTGAGCCTGTAATCGAACCCACAAATGCTGATGCTCCAGATACTTAACTAGTCTAAAGAATACCAGTTTATTGCTTCTTTAATAAGCACAACAGTTTTCAGCTGTGCTAACATAATTGAAAAAGGGTTTTCTAATGATCAATCAGCCTTTTAAAATGACAAACTTGGATTAGCTAACACAAAGTGCCATTGGAACACAGGAGTGATGGTTGCTGAAAATGGGCCTCTGTACGCCTATGTAGATATTCCATAAAACATCAGCAGTTGCCAGCTACAATAGTCATTTACAACATTAACAATGTCTACACTGTATTTCTGATCAATTTGATGTTATTTTAATGGACAAAAAATGTGCTTTTCTTTCAAAAACAAGGACATTTCGAAGTGACCCGAAACTTTTGAACGGTAGTGTACATACAGTAGCATTTACTATGAAGCATACAGTAGGTAAAAGAAGGTTAAACGATCATGTTCAGGATAAAGCAACATTCATATGTACTATTGCAGTCTTATAGGAATTAGGGACTGAAGTTCAGTAAGTTTAGCAGCAGAAAGATACAGAATGTTTTGGAGGAGGTAAGCCACCTTGTATGTCAAGATGTAGGACCTTGATTGAGAACTAACTGTTGTCTACTATTAGATGTCTCACTGCGAACACTAAGATACATTTATATCTGTAACAGAGGCAAATATTGAACTCTTGGAAATACAGGATCAGTATCGCTTTTGGTGGGTTGTTTATTTTTAGCGATAGCATACTAATACTGGCAACTAAGACCAAAAACAACCTCTACATGCATCCAGTGACTACTCAACCCAACATAGGTATTGAAAACAATTATCAATATAAACTCACCATAAATAAACTTTTACATATAGCATCATTTGGCTATCAAATATACACTGCTCTTTCAAAATAGACTGACTTTCTACAAAGCAATTACAAATTGAGAAATATATATCTCCCATTACTCTACACCACTTCTGACTATTTACATCAAATACAAAGTAGAACAGAAACATCATATTAAACATAAATTAACTATAACTTTTCTCTTAGACTGTATGTAGCATGTGTTTTTTAATTTGAAAGTAGCTACACTTTTACTGCCTCACAAAATGTCCTAGGTCTTAACAGAGAATTTAAAACATTTAAAACGCTGCCTTGGATTTTAATGTGACAAATAGTACGGTTCAATGTAGACATATTTTGAATTAGCAAAAAAACATGTACATAATTGACATAACAATCCAATTTAATGAATGGCACCACCACACTCATGCTTATCGTCATGTTATGACCAGATATGGTAGAAAGTAACTGTACTATCTCTGGTATGGCCACAAGAGCATTAATGTCATCTCAGTCTCAACTACATGTGCAAACACTAAGCCACGACACTAAGTCAGTTGTCCTTCCCATAAAAACACCTGTTTGTTCCTTTCTCTATACATTTTAACAAGAGTAGTGATACTGAATAATAATAGTATTTTGAGTAACAAAAGAGATAGAGGATACAGCGAAAACTCAATTATGATTAGTGCGTACAGGTGTTTTGAGATATTCACAAGTTCAAAGTGAAATACCCACTGTCCTTTGTCTGCTGTCTGAATAGCTGCTACTGTATATTCAAATAAGTAGATAAAATTATCAAAACATTACAAAGAGATCATATAACACTAATGTGTTACTGCACAAAACAGTTCAGATTTCAAGGTGAACTGGTGAAGACATCAAAGACGTGTCAGAGACACCTCCAAATGTGGACCATCTTGGCATGTGAGCAGACTCGTTTAATCTGGCATCTGAAAAAACTGACGGGGCATGCTTGACAGTGCAGTCAGTAACCATGCAGCCTTTACCCGTGACAGACCTGGGTTGAAATACTATTTTAAATCTTTAAAATACTTTGAGTGTTTTATCTAGCCTGCCTGGAGTGCCAGATGGTTGTGGTTTGCAATTTTGGGACTATTGTATTGGTATATTCAACAAAGAAGCTCAATCTAGCACGGATTAGGTATTTGAACAGATTTGAGATTTTTTGCCCAAGTCTGTCTGACATTGCCCTGGGTTTAGTTAAATTCAATTTTTTTTTTTAAGTGACTGATTGTGGACAAACATAGCTAGGACACTCCTATGTGGGTGAGGTCGTGGTTAAACAACCCGGGCTAGGATTGACTGGTGCTTTAGAAGAGCTAAGCATATCTCACATACTCTTCCCTCTTTAATGAGAAAACCATTACAAATAGGTATTTACAACTTGGACACACAGATTGAACATCCTCATCCTCACTAAAGATAGGACGAGTGGAATGACCATTGTATTTTTAAGTAAATGTACAGTGCCGTGAAAAAGTATTTGCTCCATTTCTGATTTTCTCTATTTTTCATATTTTTGATACTGAATGTTATCAGATCTTCAACCAAAACCTAATATTAGATAAAGGGAAACACATTTTTTTTATTTAATTAACAAAGTTTTGCAACATCCAGTTCCCCTCTGTGAAAAAGTAACTACCCCTTACACTCAACAACTGGTTGTGCCACCTTTAGCTGCAATGACTGCAACCAAAAGCTTCCTGTAGTTGTTGATCAGTCTCTCACATTGCTGTGGAGGGATTTTGGCCCACTCTTGCATGCTGAAATGCTTTAACTCAGCGACATTTGAGGGTTTTCAAGCAAGAACTGCTCATTTCAAGTCCTGCCACAACATCTCAATTGGGTTTAGGTCTGGACTTTGACTAGGCCATTCCAAAACTTTAATGACTCCACCCAAACGCTTCCTGTAGTTGCTGATCAGTCTCTCACTTCGCTGTGGAGGAATTTTGGCCCACTCTTCCATGCAGCTTTAACTCAGCGACATTTGTGGAATGACCTAGTCAAAGTCCAGACCTAATCCCAAATGAGATGTTATGGCAGGACTTGAAACGAGCAGTTCATGCTTGAAACCCACAAATGTCGCTGAGTTAAAGCAGTTTTGCATGAAAGAGTGGGCCAAAATTCCTCCACAGTGACGTGAGAGACTGATCAACAACTACAGGAAGCGTTTGGGTGGAGTCATTGCAGCTAAATTACTTTTTAATAACTTTGTTTATTAAATAAATGAAAGAAGTATGTAATTGTTGTTATATTTGTGCACTCAGGTTCCCTTTATTTAATAGTAGGTGTTGGTTGAAGATCTGATAACATTCAGTATCATAAATATGCAAAAGTAGAGAAAATTAGAAAAGGGTGAAAACACTTTTCCAGAGCACTGTATATTGATGAGAACATATTTAATAGTGTATATGTTATAAATTAGTTATTGCCTTTAGGGGAAGTATCTGTCACTCGAGAATAGATATTCATGACTAATTTCACTTTAATTTAGAAAAATCCCTATGGTTTTAGCTATTCACAAGACCCTGGCACAGACATGCAATTATTTCATGCATTTGACATATTCCTTTAAATCAGAAGACGTCAATCTCATTCCACGGAGTGCCGATTGTCTTATTATTATTGTAGTTTCTTCCTTTCAATTAAGACCTAGACAACCAAGTGAGGGGAGTTGCTTATGAATTAGCGGCCTTAATTCATCAATCAAATACAAGGGTGGAGCGAAAACCTGCAGACACTCGGCCCTCTGTGGAGTGAGTTTGACAGGTGCTTTAAATAATTAATTACACATAGATATAATTATATTTTAAGAAAAATGTTGTTAGGACTTATTTACAATATCATGAGTTAAGAGTTTTAATTCAGCAATTGTGCAAGATGCAATGGTTGCTATTGTTAAAAGAGGACCAATCACAAAGACAAATCAATAAGGAATTCAACATTGATATTAACATAATAAATACATGTAGAAAGATACAAGGTGAGTGTTGTATAAGAATAATACAAGACATTCAAACTCAGGACTAATCCGGTCCCATTGTCAAGACCTGGAGTTGAGCTAAAAGCACATCAACAGAGAGACAGGAAAGGAATAGGATACCACAGGAGTAGACATAGATTTAGCGGCAACAGGTGCTCTCCCATTGGAACTATGTATTCACACTCTCTTCTTAGCTTCATGAAGACACTCTCTTGAGTCTTGCCATGAAAGGAGAGAAAATGAATACATCTGTTTTCATCTGAAAAGCAGTGGCAGCACACCACTGTATCTCCCATTTTCAGAACATTCTTTTCACAATCCTCTGGATTTCTGAATAGTTGCCATCTAAATATATTTTGCTGCTTCCAAGCTATGAATTAGAGGAATGGTGTCTGATCTGTTGTTGGTGCCCAGGTAGGGTCCCAGATAGATGTGATAGGAGGGTGGAATGGAAGGTAGTGGTCTAGAAGCAGACATCACTGTCTTTGTCCATATACAATTGTTGTCTTTCTGCTCAACATCGGGTCAAGGCTCTCAACAAGCTAACTATGATCAGAAGCACAGCTGTTGCTGCGGTGGCTGTCAGAATAGGGTTCCATTCTATATCACTCCTCTGAGGATGCAGAGACAAAGGTTAGGGGTGGCTTTTAGAGACCTATGCACACTTAGTGAGACATACAAGACAGAAAAATATGAAATAAACATGCATACACAAACACATTTACCCCATACGTACACTGAAAACTGTTACCAAATATTCAAATATGTACATATTCTGCAATAAATAATTTGCTGACCTTACAACAAAAATCTAAAATCTAAAAGTGATGTCATACTGGAAAGCACTATGTGAAAATGCCCACCGTCCCATGTCTGTCACTCAAAAACACATGGTATGTTTTATGTATGTACATTATTTATGATAAATGTGACTTTCTAATTGCCACCTTCTAGCCAGTAATTACCTTGTCTGGTACCATACTGTATGTGCTGTAGACAACTTCTCTCTGACTTGCATGACAACGAATAAAGAGAGTTGGCTAAAGCACAAACTGATTGGCACCAGACTAGTAATCATCCACATTTATAAACTGGGTTGTTCGAGCCCTGAATGCTGATTTGCTGACAGACATGGTATATCACACCGTATACCTCGGGTATGACAAAACATTTATTTTTACTGCTCTAATTACATTGGTAATCGGTTTATGATAACAATAAGGCACCTCTGGGGTTTGTGGTATATGGCCAATATACCACAGCTAAGGGCTGTTCTTATGGACGACACAATGCTGAGTGCCTGGATACAGTCTTAGCTGTGGTGTATTGGCCATATACCACAAACCCCAGAGGTGGCTTATTGTTATCATAAACTGATTAACAATGTAATCAGTTTATGATTACACCCCCTTGGACCTTATTGCTTAAACATACAGTATCAATCATACATCTCAACTAAGTCAACTCTGAACTCCTGATCAAACCAAAACTACATAACAGCAGTAGTAACCAGAAGAAAATCTCTAACAGTCTTAGTGGTCCTTCAAGTTGGATTTGAACCAGCGTCTGTCTTACTTGACTTTACTTTAAAGGGAAATTAAAACACTAGGTTCAAACTGCTTTTTGGTTCATGTTATTACATCAGTGACTGGGTAGAAACATTTTGGAATGCCGATTTATGATTGCCTGGAATGCTCGTTTCTCAAGTGGTTTGCAGGTCATTTCAATTTTTCTTATGGTTGTAAACTCTTTTGGATCTTATTTTTCCTAGTAGACTTCAGATATCTGCCTGTCCGGTGCATACTGTCATCGCAACAATGTATCAATTCATCTTCAGCAGCAGATGTGATCAATCCATTGTGCTCTCTCTCCTGTCAAACTTTTCCCCGCCACTTGATTTATCCAATCTAATCATCACATTAGGAATAGTAGGCTATCTTACATGAGTCTGAAAATGTGAGGATGCATGGAATGCTTTATTATAAAGGTGCATGTTTATGATGAAAATGAGCTTCCCCACAAGCCACCCATGTTTAAAGTTATGCCTACTGCATGTTGAAAGTGGTCTTTACTAGGCCTAAGCTGTCACGTTCGGGTGTGTAGAGAGACCAAGGCGCAGCGTATCGATAGTTCGACATGTTTATTAAATGAACTGACGAACTATACAAAATAACAAATGCAATATAAATAAACACACGTCAATGAACCACGCCAACGGAGTGGAACACAGACATATAAGTAAGATCCCTAATTAGAGGTAATGCCTAGCAGCTGCCTCTAATTAGGGATCCCACACACAACACCACACAGACGTAGAAATATTAGATCTGCCAGACTCTGACCATAGAAATATAGAGAAGCAAAGCTTCTCTATGGCCAGAGCCTGACAGTACCCCCCCCCCCAAAGGCGCGGACTCCAAACAAACACAAAAACATGAGGGAAGGGTCAGGGAGGGAAAAACATCAAACATTAACCATCGCCGGTGGCGGTTCCGGCCCCGGCGAAGTGGATGTCTTCCTCCTTATTTCTACTGGGCCCGGACTGGGCCCCGGTGTGGCTGGCGATTCAGGCCATTTAAAGGGGCAACCCACCGGTCCTGGAAATGACCATGGTGGGGCAAAAGGCTCAGGCCATGGAGCGGGGCAAATAACCGGGCCAGGACTGGGCACCGGTGTGGCAGGCGACTCCGGCCATATAAAGGGGCAACCCACCGGTCCTGGAAACAACAATGGTGGGGAGAAAGGCTCAGGCCATGGAGCGGGGCAAATAACCGGGCCAGGACTGAGCACCGGTGTGGCAGGCGACTCCGGCCATATAAAGGGGCAGCCCACCGGTCCTGGAAACAACAATGGTGGGGAAAAAAAGTTCAGGCCATGGAGCGGGGCAAATAACCGGGCCAGGACTGAGCACCGGTGTGGCAGGCGACTCCGGCCTGTCAATCGTCACGGGAGGCTTCGGGCTGTCGAGCGTCACGGGAGGCTCCGGGCTGTCGAGCGTCACGGGAGGCTCCGGGCTGTCGAGCGTCACGGGAGGCTCCGGGCTGTCGAGCGTCACGGGAGGCTCCGGGCTGTCGAGCGTCACGGGAGTCTCCGGGCTGTCGAGCGTCACGGGAGTCTCCGGGCTGTCGACCGTCACGGGAGTCTCCGGGCTGTCGACCATCACGGGAGTCTCCGGGCTGTCGACCATCACGGGAGTCTCCGGGCTGTCGACTATCACGGGAGTCTCCGGGCTGATGAGGCGCACCGACGGTCTGGTGCGTGGAGCCGGCACTGGAGGTACCTGGCTGGGCACACGCACTGGAGGTCGAGTGCGGGGAGTCGGCACGGGACGTACCGGACTGGAGAGGCGCACTGGAAGCCTGGTGCGTGGAGTCGGCACTGGTGGCACTGGACTACTAACACGCACCTCAGGGCGAGTGCGGGGAGCAGGCACAGGACGTACCTGACTGGAGACGCGCACTGGAAGCCTGGTGCGTGGAGTCGGCACATGTGGCACAGGACTAATAACACGCACCTCAGGGCTAGTGCGGGGAGCAGGCACAGGACGTACCTGACTGGAGACGCGCACTGGAAGCCTGGTGCGTGGAGTCGGCACATGTGGCACAGGACTAATAACACGCACCTCAGGGCTAGTGCGGGGAGCAGGCACAGGACGTACCTGACTGGAGACGCGCACTGGAAGCCTGGTGCGTGGAGTCGGCACATGTGGCACAGGACTAATAACACGCACCTCAGGGCTAGTACGGGGAGCAGGCACAGGACGTACCAGACTGGAGAGGCGCACTGGAGGCCTGGTGCATGGAGTCGGCACTGATGGCACCGGACTGGTGACACGCACCTCAGGGCTAGTGCGAGGAGCAGGCACATGACGTACCGGACTGGAGAGGCGCACTGGAGGCCTGGTGCATGGAGTCGGCACTGATGGCACCGGACTGGTGACACGCACCTCAGGGCGAGTGCGAGGAGCAGGCACATGACGTACCGGACTGGAGAGGCGCACTGGAGGCCTGGTGCATGGAGTCGGCACTGATGGCACCGGACTGGTGACACGCACCTCAGGGCGAGTGCGAGGAGCAGGCACATGACGTACCGGACTGGAGAGGCGCACTGGAGTATAGCAGACGGCCGGACCCAGACTGGGCACCGGTGGAGCGGACTGCTCTGGCACTGGAGTAGAGCAGACGGCCGGACCCCGACTGGGCACCGGTAAAGCGGACTGCTCTTTCACGGGAGTGGAATAGGCGACTGGACACAGATTATTCCATTCCGACATTTCCCTTTCAACTTCCTCCGCTATCTCCCACATTTCCTCCAGAACATCTCCAAAATGTCTCTCCAAATACTCCTCTTCTTCTACACTTTGTGCCCCCCATTTATATTTAGGGCACAGTGTATCCCACATGGAGAGTGGTACTGGCGCGTCCTCCTCCTTGCCAGACCATCCCCATAGCCCCCCCCCGAAATTTTCCTGGGGTTGACTACGGGCTCCATTACCTCTATAACGCCGCTGTCTTCCTTTCTTCCTCTCTGTTGCTCCCGTATAACGCTGCTTGGTCGGGTGGTGGTTCATTCTGTCACGTTCGGGTGTGTAGAGGGACCAAGGCGCAGCGTATCGATAGTTCGACATGTTTATTAAATGAACTGACGAACTATACAAAATAACAAATGCAATATAAATAAACACACGTAGCACGAACACGGGACGACATACGACAATGAACCACGCCAACGGAGTGGAACACAGACATATAAGTAAGATCCCTAATTAGAGGTAATGCCTAGCAGCTGCCTCTAATTAGGGATCCCACACACAACACCACACAGACGTAGAAATAATAGATCTGCCAGACTCTGACCATAGAAATATAGAGAAGCAAAGCTTCTCTATGGCCAGAGCCTGACATAAGCTACTAGGCCCACAGAGGTCAAAAATGAAATTAATAGTAATTCTATATTGTGTGCACACCTTGAATGTCCCATACCAGTAAGAAATTAAATCTACTTTCACCCCTTTATGTAATTATTACCCCAGCATGTGCATTATTTCAGAGGACGATTTGCACAGGATTCATTTTTCCAAACTGCCCCCTGTAATTCTTTATTTTTATTATTTGTATTTTCTATTGACTTTCATGAAGAAAGCCTGGAGGTTTTTATTCTAGGCGTGAAGATATACTGATAACTCGTGCTTGGCTGCCAAAATCTATAGGTGTCCCCATAATACTTAAAATGAATACTTAATAATTATTATTATTTTAGCGACCACAGAAGACGTCCCTCCTAATGAAAATGCCCCCCATCCTGCTGATGTGAATTGCTGAGCATCACACTTGCACTTGAGATGCGTTTATGGATGAGAACGTAAACTTTTCAAAGAGTTTAGCTTAATGGGAAACAGGATGCTCTGATTTGTAAAATATTGCCTACAGCCAAGGCAGGGCCCGTGTTATGGGCGAGCCTTAGGGGGCCTGGCCCACCCTAACGTACCTCCTTGCCCGTCTAAATAAAATGTTGATAATTTATTTGACTGAGACATGCGGCGACAGAAATACCTATCATTGTCAGATAAAGCATCCATACAAGCGAAACAGCGTCTCTCTGTCTCAGTATGTGTAGCCCATGTATCTGATGCTGTCTGGACTAAAAGAGTATGGCATGACATTATTTTTTGCCAGACCGCATCAGATACATGGGGCTACATATTGTAAGACAGAAGGCCGCTGTTTCAGTCGATCAGATGCTATTTTGGACTAACGTGCAAAGGTAACCTACTTTTTGAAGTGATTTGTTTTACAATCAGATTAAAACATCATGAACTCTAATATGTGAGAATAACCTTTTTTTTGCAAGCAAATGTTTATGTCCTTATAATAAGATTGGGAGCAACATGTCAAAATTGTTGTGGAAATCTGTTGCAACTAAATCAACTTCAAAGCCTGCTAGCTAGCTAGCTATGTAGCTAGCTAACAAACGTAGCTACACACAATTATCATGATGACGTAGCACGTCATGATTAATTTCTGTGGTGGAAACCCTTTAATATTGGGATGTGAGAGCTGTCACTTCCCTTACTGTACAATCATAAATCAACATTACACATTTTTTGACCCAGTCAATGAAGTTGCAGCTTTCGACGTTACCATGGCAATTTTAATGGCAGGGCCTAGTCCCAAATTAGCATTGGCTCCGAAATCAAAATATTAAAAGTTATTCAAGGAGCAATTTCTGTATGACAAACTTTACTTTACGTTAGTTAACTTTACAGTAACAGTTCTATCTATATTGACATAGAAAGTGCAGAGGACCGACAGACAGATAAGTATCTTTCTTCCTACCTTGCTTTCTGGGACGCCAGCTCTGACAACCAGCACCAAACCACTCCCAGTATTACAATAATTCCTATGAAGGGGATGGAGAGAACAGGGGACTCAGACGAATGGATGTTGCTCTGGATGAGGGGAAGAAAAGGAGGGAGTGGTGGATGAAGATGGAGGGGGGGAATGGAGAGAACAAAATAATAAATGAGTGGAGGGCAAAAAACGTTTACACACCACAAATCACCCAAATAAATCCAAAATGAACCATGATATGGCCTTGCTATGAAGGGGTATGGGAGTTATGGTATGGACTGATGCAAATAGGGTAGGGATGGAAAGCTAGATAGATAGATACTGTAAATTCGACTGATCGACAGTGCATAAGAATGTATTATGCCAAAGTAAGCCATCAGATATTTTCAAAGATTTTAAGAAAAAAATTATGAAATATGTTAGTACAGTGTGTGTGAGTATTTATGTGCATATGTGACTGAAATTGTCTGTGGTGACAAAATAAAAAACTATCAAAAATGGAAAATAGTGACACAAAACAAGATGTTGAACCACATGGTGAAAATCTCTAAACTCTTTCCTCATTCATTTCCCATGTCCACGTTAAACACATAAAGTGTGTGGACATATAGTACAAAGCACAGGGACAGTATTTGTAGGCTGAGACAGAGAAGGGACAGGCAGACAATTTGACACTAGGGACAGTGCTGCCATATGACACAGACAAAGAAGAGGGCAATTTGCAGGGCCACACACAGACAGAGATCATAGCACTCAAGCATGTTCTTTGATATGATCTGACAGTCATTGTCAGCTTATATTATATACAGTAAATACTGTATATAAACACATATATCGATATACTGTACAGTGCCTTCAGAAAGTATTCACACCCCTTGATTTTTTGCACATTTTGTTGTGCTACAGCCTGGATTTAAATTTGATTAAATTTAGAATTTCTTTGTCAATGGCCTACACACAATACCCCATAATGTCAGGGATTTCACCATGAGGCCAATGGTGACTTTAAAAATGTTACAGACTTTAAAGGCCGATATACTAACCTAATTGACAGAGTGAAAAGAAGGAAGCCTGTACAGAATAAAAAAATATTCAAAAACATGCATCCTGTTTGCCACAAGGCACGAAAGTAATACTGCAAAAAATGTGGCAAAGCAATTAACTTTTTGTCCTGAACACAAAGTGTTATATTTGGGGCAAATACAACACATTACTGAGTACCACTCTCCATGTTTTTTTTAAAGCATAGTGGTGGCTGCATCATGTTATGGGTATGCTTGTAATAATAAAGGACTGGGTAGTTTTTCAGGATAAAAAGGAAAAGGAATGGAGCTAAGTACAGGCAAAATCCTATAGGAAAACCTGCTTCAGTCTGCTTTCCAGCAGACACTGGTGAATTCATCTTTCAGCAGGACCTAAAACACATGGCCAAATTTACACTAGAGTTGCTCACTAAGAAGACGGGGAAAGTTCCTGAGTGGCCGGGTTACAGTTTTGACTTAAATCTACTTGTCAATCTATGGCAAGACCTGAAAATAGTTGTCTAGCAATGTTCAACAAACAATTTGACAGAGCTTGAAGAATTTTGAAAAGAATAATGGGCAAATGTTCTTAGTACCAAAAGATACTACTACAAAGTATTGACTCAGGGGTGTGAATACTTATGTAAAGTAGATATTTCTGTATTTCATTTGAAATAAATTTGCTAAAGTTTCTAAAAACATGTTTTCAGGTTGTGTGAGAAAAAAGAAATCAAGGGGTATAAATACTTTCTGAAGGCACTGCATGTATTTAGCTCTATTGTTTTACAGGATTTTAACATAGATTGGCTTAACCTGGCCTCAGATCATTTTAAGAATATTTGTCTTGACTTCACTCAACTGATTTCAGAACCCACATGGATTCATGTTAAAAAATATATATATATTTTTTTACATTTTTTTATTGTCCCCAAGGGTTTCTTCATGGTATGCATTGGTCAGAGATTTCCCCGATCAGCTGAATGCCTAACCCTGAATTGGCTTTAGAATTTTTCTCATCTGTTTTTATCTCTATGGCAGAGAAACCAGCCACCTTAAAACACCTTAGAGTCCAAGCTGTTTGAAGTTCTCTATAGAACTTTCAGATCTCTTTATGATGAAAAATCAGTCCTGCCTGGCCTGTAGAACTTCCAGATCTCATTATAATGAAAATGCAGGCCTGCCTGTTCTGGGCTAAGGCTAGAAAAACTGACTTGATAGCTTTTCAGGCACTTTTAAGAAAGCGAAATCAAGCTACTTTCTGAGTTCAAGCTCAGACTCTGGTAATCTGTCTACATTTAGGAAAACAGTTAATGTATTGACACATGGAAATTCTTCTCTGTCACTGCCTAAGCAAATTGTGTCAGAGTCTGGATCTTTACTGAGAACGTTTTGATAAGTGTTTCCTTTCAGCATGTTATCTCAGCAGGTTTTTTATTTGAAAGAACTTTAACTGACCTTAATAAGTCAGTCGACTACCAGCCCTCTACCAGCCTCTAGTTGGCTCAGTGGAAGATCCATAATCTTCTAGTGAATGGGTCTGATTTGCTTGATACTTTCTTAATGCAGCTTTCTAATCCCCTGATTGCGCAATCATTGACACACATTTTTAACCTGACGATTATCTTGGGGGCTATCCCTTTCCACAAAGTTGGTGACCCCTCCAACTATCACCCGATCTCTAAACTGTCTTGCCTAGCAAACAATTTTTTATCTTTAATCAACACTCTTTTTCAACACATAGAACTATATACAGTTGAATTATACAGTTGAAGTCGGAAGTTTACATACATTTAGGTTGAAGTCATTAAAACTCATTTTTCAACCAATTCACAGATTTCATGTCAACAAACTATAGTTTTGGCAAGTCCTACCTACCTACCTACCTACCTACCTACCTACCTACCTACCTACCTACCTACCTACCTACCTACCTACCTACCTACCTACCTACCTACCTACCTACCTACCTACCTACCTACCTACCTACCTACCTACCTACCTACCTACCTACCTACCTACCTACCTACCTACCTACCTACCTACCTACCTACCTACCTACCTACCTACCTACCTACCTACCTACTATTGTGTAAATTCCAATTCTTTATAGTTATTGTATAATTTCCAATTCCTTATAGCTCCCTGAATATACTTATCTTGGAATGTTTTAAAGCAGAAACAAGATCTCTTTGTCCTCAGCAGATGAGAGTAGGGTGTAGGCAACCCCCTACCACTCAGCAGGTTGACCTTTGACCAGGGGAATGTTACCAGAGTCAGGAGACTCCCCCAGGGGTAAAGGCTTCCTGTGTACCTCCCATTTTTCTGATTTACAACTAGACATGTATTCTGTGCCAATGTTATCTCCAAATAAGGAGAAAACAAGAAATAGCATCAGGAGTTTTTTGGAGGAAAATAGAATGGGTGGAGCTGTGAGAACTGTGTCTAATGAATAAACATTTAACAACTTGTACATAAGCCAAAAACTTAGAGATGTACGGGAGTGGTTCGTGCAGGGAGTGGTTCCTGCAGGGCACTCGGCTTTGTTGTCTTTTTGCAATAAAGTCTATCTTGCTTCTACAAACTCCAGAAGTGCCTTCGTTTTTAAGAGGAAGAGTTTTTTCTACTACACTACCTACCTACCTACCTACCTACCTACCTACCTACCTACCTACCTACCTACCTACCTACCTACCTACCTACCTACCTACCTACCTACCTACCTACCTACCTACCTACCTACCTACCTACCTACCTACCTACCTACCTACCTACCTACCTACCTACCTACCTACCTACCTACCTACCACAATTCCAGTGGGTCAGAAGTTTACATACACTAGGTTGTCTGTGCCTTTAAACAGCTTGGAAAATTCCAGAAAATGATGTCATGGCTTTAGAAGCTTCTGATAGGCTAATTTACATCATTTGAGTCAATTGGAGGTGTACATGTGGATGTATTTCAAGGCCTACCTTCGAATTCAGTGCCTCTTTGCTCATCATCATGGGAAAATCAAAAGAAATCAGCCAAGACCTCAGAAAATAAATTGAACACCACCACAAGTCTGGTTCATGCTTGGGAGCAATTTCCAAACACCTGAAGGTACCAAGTTCATCTGTACAATCAATAGTACGCAAGTATAAATACCATGGGACCACGCACCCAACTTATTGTGGGAAGCTTGTGGAAGGCTACCCAAAACGTATGACCCGAATTAAACAATTTAAAGGCAATGCTACCAAATACTAATTGAATGCATGTAAACTTCTGACCCACTAGGAATGTGATGAAATGAATAAAAGCTTAAATAAATCATTCTCTATACTATTATTCTGACATTTCACATTCTTAAAATAAAGTGGTGATCTTAACTGACCTAAGACAGGGAATTTTTACTAGGATTAAATGCCAGGAATTGTGAAAAACTGAGTTTAAATGTATTTGATTAAGATGTATGTAAACTTCCGACTTCAACTGAATATATATATTTTTTTATTTAACCGTTATTTAACTAGGCAAGTCAGTTAAGAAAAATTCTTGACGGCCTACACCGGCCAAACTCAGACGACGCTGGTCCAATTGTGCGCCGCCCTATGGGACTCCCAATCACGGCCGGTTTTGATACAGCCTAGATTTGAACCAGGGTGTCTGTAGTGACGCCTCTAGCACTGAGATGCAGTGCCTTAGACCTCTGCGCCACTCGGGAGCCCAAATATATATTCTGCTTACATTTTTATAGACCTGTCGAAGGCATTCGACACTGTTGATCATTCATTATTCATTTGTAGACTGTCTGAAATTGGCCTGAGTCAGGCAGCGCGCAATTGGTTTGAAAACTACCTGACAGACAGGACAGAACGTGTTTATTCTGATGGTGTTAAGTCAAGTTTCCTTGATATTACTAAAGGTGTCCCACAAGGGTCGATTTGGGGCGCTGTACTTTTTACTATCTATACAAACAAAATTGTTTTGTCTGTAAAAAATTGTAACCTCCACTTGTATGCAGATGATACTGTTGTGTATTCTCTGTTGCCCCTTATTTTGACAAGGCTCTTTCAGAACTACAGTCTTCCTTTTTTGCTTTGCATTGATGGATTCTAAACTTGAAATGTGAAATATCCTTATTCATGGAGAGGTAGAGGGAGAGAGGGGAATGCAGAACGTTTACATTCTGTCAGAACATGTTATTGTTAGACATCAGGTATCCTACAGAGAGGAGAAGGGCCACAGTCTGATTTCAGTTGTTGGGTTGTAATTTTAAATACTTGCTAAACCAAAAGTTAATTGTTATAAGTAGTAGGAATGTATATGGTGGGGTAAGATGAGGATGGATAGCTGTGGATTAGTGAGGAATGAGGGCAGAGGTCCGGTCACATGAAGGGTGAAGGAACAGTTTATTACCCACATCACTTAACTTCCTGCATAGCAACAAAGATGTAATGTTTAGAAAAAAAGGAGGAGACCACCTAAAGTCTTTGTCTTTTCAGCTGGTTGACCCCTTGGGTGAATAAACTTTTCTTAGTTGTCTGTGAGTTTTCACTCTGTTTTGTCAGAACCTAACAGCAGAAAGTTGAACTGAAATTGGTACTTAATGCAGGTAAAACTAAGTACATGTTATTTTCCAAAAAACTAAAAAATGTATCTGATGTTTTATTGGATGGTGCACACATTGATCGTGTCCCTGCTTATAAATATCTGGGTATCTTGATAGACAAAAATACATCTTTAAAAAGCATATTGATGAGTTAATTAACAAGTTAATTAACAAGTTAAGATTTAAAATGGGCTTCCTTTATAGGAATAGGGCATGCCTTTCGTTAAATAGCAGAAAACAAATCATACAGTCGACCTTCATACCGGTTATAGATTACGGTGATGAATGCGGGCTGCCACTGTTTTGAAGCCATTGGAGGCAGATTATCATAGCGCACTGCGTTTTGTAACGGGCGAGAGGTTCAATACACATCTGTATCAGAAAGTAGGCTGGACCTCTGAAGCCTCGTAGATCGATGCATTGCACTATTTTTGTTTATAAAGCCCTTGCACCAGCTTCTGCTGTACCTTACTTCATTGTTAAAGGAAACATTAGCTTTTTTACAAACGTTTATAAATGTCAAGACAAGCGATTTCGCTTGTTTGTGAGAAACTTACCACAACCAGCAATTCATTTCCTCATCCTCATTGTGCAGTACAGGGACTACTAAAAAACATGAGCAAATGAACACCCCAACACGTTCTTCCTTTTAGAAACAGAAACACTGTGATGCAGGTCTTAATATTGCATTGGGCCACCACAAGCCGCCAGAACAGCTTCAATGCGCTTCAGCATAGATTCTACAAGTGTCTAGATCTTCCTGTGTGGAAGCACCTACTTTCAATATACTTTGTATTCACCATTTACTCAAGTGTTTCCTTTATTTTGGCAGTTACCTGTAGATTGGACAGAGAGGCATCACTCGAGTTGCAACAAAAAGGAATATAACGTTGTGAACTTGATGTGTACAACATGCAAAGACCTACATCACTATACTGAGAGCTTATCTGTTTGTAAAAGGACTATGTTCATGTTTTTTTAGAACCCCCATACTGTACAACAAGGATGAGGAAATTAATTGTTGGTTAGGGCTTCAAAAACATGTGAAATCACAAAACAAGTGTCTGGACCCTTCTGTAGCATGCCATTTACATCAAATATTTAGATTTGGTTGTAAAAAAGCAAAATACTCAATTAACCTACAGACGTACGAGCTACTAGACCCTGTCTCAGGGATGGTTAACTGTGGAAATGCCTTCAATCGCCACAAAAGTAGGTAAATCTCCTTTAAAAATGTTTTAATAATCTCCAGAACTCTCTAAAATGTAATGCTTTGGTGCCGCTAGGGCAATTCAGATGGCTAATCGCTGACCTTTTTACTGAAGAATGTGTTTGTTTTGCATGATTGTATTTTGTATGTTTTATTTGTAAATGTTGTACATTTGTATTGATTGTGTACATGCAGGGCTCCCTTGTATAAGAGGCCTTGGTTTCGTTGGGATTACTCTGCTTAAATAAAGGTTAAAATACAAATATTTCAACAGTATATACAAACATAACACGTAGAACAGACACAGAATAGGTGTGATGTGTGTGCTGTATTTCATGTTTTCATTTGTGTAAACTTGAACGTTTTTTGTAAAACACAACAGTCAAAAATCTCAAGCAGAGAAATTTTGCAGTCATAAAACAGTCAGAACAGACCCAAAAAGCCTAATGATATATATGCAATATACCATTATTAACTCCTATCACTATGGTGACACCTGACCTCTAACCCCAGTGTGACCTCTCACCTGCCCCCCTCCAGCCAACCTCTCGAGCTCTGCCTTGCAGTGCAGTAGCTCTTCCTCCAGCTCCGCCCTCTCCCTCTGGCTGCAGTCATACAGCAACTGCAGTTCCCGCAGCTCCGTCTTCAACCCATCACACTGAGGGAGACAGAACATACATTATCAATCAATAACATTTATCAACAAAGCCCTTTTTACATCCACAGCTGTCACAAAGATCTTTACAATAACCCGGCTTAGACCACAAAGACCAAGCAGAAGCACAGTTGCAAGTAAACACTCCCTAGAAAGAACACTTGTTGAACACTTCAGTGCCTAATGAAGAATATACAAAAAGGGCCAGAGCCGACTCTACTTTCTGAGGAGGCTCAGGTCCTTCAACGTGTGCAGTAAACTACTACGTACCTTCTACCAGTCTGTGGTGGCCAGTGCCATCTTTTTTGCAGTGGTGTGCTGGGGAGCCAACATAAAAACCGGTGATGCTTCTCGGGTAAATAAGCTGATCAGGAAGGCTAGCTCTGTCCTGGGGATGAGCCTTGACACTCTAGAGGAGGTGGCGGAGAGACGGATCCTGGCCAAACTGCTGGCCATGATGGACAACGTCACCCACCCTCTGCATGCCATGGTTATGACGCAGAGGAGCACCTTCAGTCACAGACTGATCCCACCACGGTGTGCCAGAGAGCGCTACAGGAGGTCCTTCCTGCCGGCGGCTATTAGACTATTTAATGGAACTGTTGGGGTGTTGGGACCTAGTTTAACAATTGTGCAGCCATCCGTGAGTAACTCTGGTCCGTAACCACTCATTCATTCAGGACTTATTTATTAATTCAGGTCTGTATATACATACTCATGTACAGTTGTTATATCATATCACGTGCAATATTGTAAGTAATTCTTGGACTTAACGAACGTAGTCATTCACTCAGGAATGCATATTAGTATCCTGTCAGTTGTATTTTTTTTTTCTCCATAGTTTTTAGTATGTCGAATGTGCAATATGTGCAGTTATCTGTAATTAAACCCTGCACACTAAGGACTGTATTTTAAGGGAATTACTATTATTACCCCAAATGATGTCATACACACACTTAGTTATTTAAGTATCTCTTCCTGTCATTTACCTGTACAGTTAATTTAACTATGCAAAATATTCACTTACCTGTTAATTTAAACAGTATGTCTATTTAGTAAACTATTATTACCCTCAGTCATATCTTACGCATTTTTAGCTATTTAAGTATTTCTCTGCCATCGACCTGTATAGTATAGTTAACCATCCACCAATGTATAGTGTACATATTCAGCCAACCACCCATACTATACAATGTCTTTTTATAGCTTTTTTGCACTCCAGACTTCTTGTATTTCTATACTTTTTCATAGTGCCGCTCTATGTATCATGTATCTGTCTTTTGTGTATTTTCATTATGGCATTTTGCACCTGCCCTATGTTTTGTTGTAGCTGCTTGACAAAGAAATGTCCCCCCGGAGATCGATCGATGTATTGTATCTATCTATCTATCTATCTATCTATCTATCTATCTATCTATCTATCTATCTATCTATCTATCTATCTATCTATCTATCTATCTATCTATCTATCTATCTATCTATCTATCTATCTATCTATCTATCTATCTATCTATCTATCTATCTATCTATCTATCTATCTATCTATCTATCTATCTATCTATCTATCTATCTATCTATCTATCTATCTATCTATCTATCTATCTATCTATCTATCTATCTATCTATCTATCTATCTATCTATCTATCTTAGCTACTGACAGGCTAGCTAGGGTAGTCAGTAATTGTGCAGCTGCTGCTCTATTGTTTTTCTTTGCTACTGTGCTATGTGTGGCTTTGTTGTTTTCTTCTGCGCAATTCGGAATCTGTCTGATTAAAACTGCTCTAATAGTCAGTGGGCATCCACTACTACAGTGATTATGGAACAGTCTGGTGCTTAACATACCCGTCTCTCTACCAGCGAGGCCTTCCCCTTTCTTTTTCACCTGGTCCCTCAGAAAGAAGATCTCCCCGCATCTTCCTTTTCAGACCCATCTAACAGACTATACTGTACCGTACCGTTCTATTAACATAACATACCTGTCTCTGTACCAGCAAGGCCTTCTCCTCAGCCTGTTTCAGCTGGTCCCTCAGTGAGAAGATCTCCCCAAATCCTCCGTTCCAGCCGGTGGGGGTAATGGGCTTCCCGTCGAACGAGATGTTCTTCTGGATGGAGGCATCCACCAGGCGGCAGTTGGTGCCCGGGCTCGTAGACTGGCTCTCGGCCATGGTCATATAGCTCTCTGCCATGCCCCCCTCCTCTGTGCCAACCCCCACTCCCATACCAGCTATCTCACCCTCCTTCTGGGAAAGGTATACGCTATTGGAGCTGGTGTGGAGTGAGAGGAGAAAGGAAAATCAAATGGGATTAGGTGAGAAGAAGAAGAAGAAGAAGAAGAAGAAGAAGAAGAAGAAGAAGAAGAAGAAGAAGAAGAAGAAGAAGAAGAAGAAGAAGAAGAAGAATTGATATGTTAAACAATGAAATCTTAGGCTTTTTACTAAACTGAACAAAAATATAAACGCAACAAATTTGTTTACATCCCTGTTAGTGAGCATTTCTCATTTGCCAAGATAATCCATCCACCTAACAGGTGTGGCATATCAAGAAGCTGATAAAACAGCATGATCATTACATAAGTCAACCTTGTGCTGGGGACAATAAAAGGCCACTCTAAAATGTGCAGTTTTGTCACACAACACAATGCCACAGATGTCTGTTTTGAGGGAGCGTCCAATTGGCATGCTGAATGCAGGAATGTCCACCAGAGCTGTTGCTGGAGAATTTAATGTTTATTACTCTACCACCTCTCCAATGTCGTTTTAGAGAATTTGGCAGTACGTCCAACAGGCCTCACAACCGCAGACCACGTGTAACCACTCCAGCCCGGGACTTCCACATCCAGCTTCTTCACCTGCGGGATTGTCTGAGACCAGCCACCCGGACAGCTGATGAAACTGTGGGTTTGCACAACCAAAGAACTTTTGCACAAACTGTCAGAAACTGTCTCAGGGAAGCTCATCTGCATGCTCAGCATCCTCACCAGGGTCTTGACCAGACTGTAGTTCGGCATCGTAACCGGAAAAGTGTGCTCTTCACGGATTAATACTGGTTTCAACTGTACCGGACAGATGGCAGACATGTGGGAGAGCAGTTTGCTGATGTCAATGTTGTGAACACAGTGCCCCATGGTGGCGGTGGGGTTATGTTACTGTATGGGCAGGCATACGCTATGGACAAAGAACACAATTGCATTTTATCGATGGCAATTTGAATGCACAGAGACAGCATGATCAGATCCTGAGGCCCATTGTCGTGCCATTCATCCACCACCGTCACCTCATGTTTCAGCATGATAATGCACGGCCCCATGTATCAAAGATCTGTACACAATTCCTGGAAGCTGAAAATGTCCCAGTTCTTTGCCTGCATACTCACCAGACATGTCACCCATTGAGCATGTTTGGGATGCTCTGGATCGATGTGTACGACAGCGTGTTTCAGTTCCCGCCAATTTACAGCAACTTTGCACAGCCATTGAAGAGGTGTGGGACAACATTCCACAGGCCACAATCAACAGCCTGATCAACTCCAAGGATGCGTGCCCCTGCATGAGGCAAATGATCGTCGCACCAGATACTGAATGGTTTTCTGTTCCACGCCCCTACCTTTTTTTAAGGTATCTGTGACCAACAGAATTCATAGATTAGGGACAAATAATTTATTTCAATTGACTCATTTCCTTATATGAATTGTAACTCAGTAAAAAATTGTTCCATGTTGTGTTTATGTTTTTGTTCAGTTTAAATGCTTAGCAGATACTCTAAGCAGACTAAGTAGCCAAATAATTGGATGTGTCCTCTCACCCTGTCCTCTGTAGCTGGAGGAGCTGTAGTCTCTCAGTCAGACGTCTGTTGTCGTCCTTCAGAGTCTCACACTCCTCCCTTATCGTGACACACTCCTGCCTCAGTGTACTTACATCACCTGAGAGAACACAACAGGATCATAACACATCAGGGTTGTGTTCAGTCGGCACAAAACGTAAGAAAACGGTCTGAAACGTAGTGATCTAGAGGTACTTTTGAAACATTTTGCTACTGTGTCCCCTAATGAACACAACCCAAGAGCTACACAGCATCTCCCACAAGTTCTGTTTGTGTGACCACAGGTAAACATGGGGGTATGATAGATGTACCGCTCATCACTATGCACATGGCAGGTTCAACTAAAGTATCAACTCTGAGTCTATACTTATGTGCCCTACCCATCAAACAACTCAGTCTATTGTACATGTCTGTACTCTGCCCACTGTAAATGGACATCAATGACAGACACAGAAAGAGAAAGACCTACTGTCTGTAAACCAATCGTCAGACTGGAATTTGACACCCATAAAACTCTTACCCAATCCCTACTGACTCCACTCCTGGACTGCTCTGTCTAGGCTTCTATACTGATAACATTATGAAATCTGTGCATGAGGTACTGGCTGTGCTATTGCTGTGTTATTGCTACCAGCATCATGGTTAGAATCTCACAGTCAAAGACATACATCAGGGTTGGGGTTTAATAAAAGGGGTCGAGGAATGGCTGAAACATTACAAACATGTTTTACACTGCACCGCTCACTCTCACACAGGGATCTGCATGGGGGGTGGTGGGGTGACGTCACCCTCTGAGTTAGTCAGGGAATGAGGCAAGGGCAGGGGGGAGGTAGGGGGGAGGCACCGTGACATATCAGGGACACACTCCCAATACATGACATCACTGTTCTGCTCTGGGTGTGAGGGTTAGGGTGTGACTTAGGGAAGGGAGGAAGGGTCTAGAGAAGCCCTTTGCTGATGCTGCTTTGACCTGGCTGATGGTCAGGGATAATAAGATCTCAACTCTCGGAGTGGTTTTGCTGCGAGTCTCCAGCTCCTATTGCTGCGCCTCTCCTCCCACTCCTCTCCTCACCTCCTACCGTCTCTCTCACCTCCTTTCCGCTCTTCCTCCCTCCTTTGACTCTTCATGCTGATCTCTGCTCTCAGTGTGGTGATCTCCAGCTCGTACTCTTGCGCCTCGTCGCTGAGCCTCCCCAGCTGGGCCCGGAGGCGACACAGCTCCTCCTGCAGGGACGCAATATCATTCTCCCTCTCGGCTGCTGCCTCCTCAGCCGCCTGCTGCAGAAGCAGAACCTGCAAATAATCAATCAATAAATCAACCAATCAAACTCAGCAGCACCATCTGTAACACAAGGAACAGAGAACACATACCATACTTCTGGAACTAGTAAAGTATAGTTGAATAGCCTAAAGTAAAGTTGCATAGACTAACATAAAGTAGAATAACCTAAAGTAGAATAGCTCTACTTTAAGAATAAAGTAAAGTAACTTAAAGTAAAATAATTTAAAGTAAAGCAAAGTATCCTAAAGTGAAGTAAAATAGCCTTAAGTAAAGTTGCATAGCCTAACATAAAGTAGCCTAAAGTAAAGTAAAGTATCCTAAAGTAAAGTAGAAAAGCCTAAAGTAAAGTCGAATAGCCTAAAGTAAAGTAGCTTAAGTAAATTAAAATAGCATAAGGTAAAGCACCACCTCCTCCTGGGCGAGGTGTAGCTCCTCGTGAGCCTCAGTCAGCTCACTCTCCTTCTCCTCCTCTAGAGAGTCCATCTCCTCCTGTACTGAACGCAGCTGGGCTGGGGAGGGAGACATATAGGGACAAGACTTTAAATGGTTATACTTACAGCCGTGTTCCTCAAACCTCTCGTCGGGGACCCTTAGCTGTTCCATTTGATCTGTTTCAGAGCTATCACCTGATTCAACTTGTCAAATAATCATCAACCCATTGACTAGTCGAATCAGGTGTGCTAGTTCTAGGCTACAATGAGTTAGGTAGTGATGAGATCTGATAACAGTGTGATGAGCATATGGGTGTGCCTGGGAGAAAAGTAAATTGGGATTTCAAGAGTAGCTGATGTAAATGGTGGTAAATGTGCTATCAGTGAGCCGCAGACATTGACAACAGACAATTGACTCAGATCCCCGTAAGGCAAATGACGACACACACATTTAACACTTTACAGTCAATTACGTCACCTCACACTTATGCAACACAGCCTTTCTGTCGATGTAGCCTTTCTGTGGGGGCATCCCCTATGGGCCCTGATCAAAAGTAGTGCACTATATAAAGAATAGGGTGCAATTTGGGGGACACACTGTCTCTGTGGCCCCTCAAATGTAAACTTTTCCAAATGGTGATTGGATCACCAAATGGTGATAGCCTTACATGTAATTGTTTTGGCTCTGTGGCTGCTGTGAAGCACGAGTCGGTGCATATCCTAAACGTTCTAAATACCGGTGCTGGAGGGCCTCATGATATATACTGATGCTCACTGGTGCTTTATTATTGTGGTTTCACGTTGTGAAAATGGTTTCACTTATTTGACGCCAGGATTAAAGCACTCGGGAGCAGCACTATATACATCTGCTGCTGACAGTACCTTGCAGGTTGTGGACCTGTCGTGCGAAGGCTTCTGCCTGATGGGCACTGGCCAGGCGCTCATCCTCCAGGAGACCTGTATGGGCAAACAGGGAGGGAATGAACAGGAGAGAGGTCTGAGAGGAAGAAAGAGTCAGCAGTTTAGGGTCTAGTGGTTTATTCTCACTTGCAACACTGGTGACATTTTTCTGAAGCATCGATATTGGCCTTATTCATATATTATATTTATTTTCAAAGCCTTAAAAGTTGACATCCACACCATCGGTATTGTTAACAAGCCTTGAGGTTTTATACCATATACATAACTGGCATGCGATGTGACAATACAGTAGTGAATTACTCTAGAGGTCTTCACAGGTCCAAAAAGTTGGACCCATTCCGGAATGGACCTGGAGCTTTCTCACCCAGACCCAATATGCATAAATTAATTAATATAGAGACACGTTCTGATCAGACTTGAGGACAACTAGACCCGTTCCGTATAGACCTGGTCAGATCCAGACCCGGTCTGATCCTAGTAAGGCTCCCGAGTGCCACAGCATCTCAGTGCAAGAGGCGTCACTAGAGTACCTGGTTCGAATCCAGGCTGTATCACATCCAGCCGTGATTGGGAGTCCCATAGGGCAGCGCACAATTGGCCCAGCGTCGTCCAGGTTTGGCCGGGCTAGGCCGTCATTTTGTTCTTAATTGACTTGCATAGTTAAATAAAGGTTAAATGTTTTAAAGCTACATTATTAACCAGAGCTGATGAAGTGCTAGAGGACAAGAGAGGAGGCTATTGTTACAAGATTAAGGATTGTTACACATCCGGTTGAATAAGACTTTAAATGTGATAGGAAAGTGTGATTATTGCCAGGAAACAGAGACAGTGGAGCATGTATTGATACAGTGTGGGCATTATTGGAGGGAAAGAGAGAGGATGCGATCTAGTATGAGGGAGAAGGTGGATACAATACATTTGTTTGAGTATATTGAGTAGAATGTCATTAGATACAGTCTCAAATATTTGTAAATTTTTTAAAGAGAAATGGGGCTGGCAGGTAGGATTTAGTTTCTTCTTGTCTCTGGCCCACACTCCAGTACAGTAGGTGGCAGTAATGCACATAACGTTGGATGCCAACCGCCAATAAACAGCACCCAAGAAGAATAAAGTGCGAGAGGCGAAAGAGAGAGGTGCCGCTTTCGCAGGCGGGGGAGGGGCTGTACTGTGAGTGAGTGACACAGGGAGGGAGAGATGAGATACAGAAACCAACCAAGCCGACTCACGCTATAGTAGAATAATAGCTGCCATAGCTAGGTTATTTATCACCAAATATGGATATGTAGTACCGGCCTTGACTGCATCAAACCGGGAGAAGCTAGTTAACCTAGCTAGGCTAATAGATAGATAGATAGATAGATAGATAGATAGATAGATAGATAGATAGATAGATAGATAGATAGATAGATAGATAGATAGATAGATAGATAGATAGATAGATAGATAGATAGATAGATAGATAGATAGATAGATAGATAGATAGATAGATAGATAGATAGATAGATAGAAAATGACTCCCAACTTAGAACACAGGAACCTTATTAATGTAGCTAGCTTGTTAGTTAGCTTGTTAGTAGATCTGTTGCTAGCTACCAGGAGCAGATATCTTTATCACTAGCTAGCATGTCATTCTGGGACAAGGAGTGTTTTAGCCATAGTTTTATTCCAAGTAATAATTTAAAACTACAAATATCTATAGGACAAGTAATGTAAATCTAGTACAGTGATCAAGGCAGGACTGACTAATTTCATTTATACTGACAAATCATTAATTCCACATCATCCCTGTCAATAGCTGGAGTATGACGATTGCATAGCACCCAGCCTCAGACTGTCAGGGTGTTCATTTTCTAGCTCACAAACTATATTCCTTTGCTGTGATGATTTATTTTATTAATTCTTGTCTCTCACTTTTGTCTCACCTGATCTATTTAGCTCTCCTGTGTCCTGCTCCCAGAGATCACCAAGCATGGGCTGTTTCACTCACCTGTGAGAAGAACCATCCTACTGCAGTTTGATCTAGCCCTGCAGTCACTATTTCAACATTGGGACCACATATGCATTTGCCTGTTGTCTTTTCTTTGTGGGTTTTGTCTTACACAGTCTAGTGCATTTTAGAGTTGAAGAACACCAACTACAGATACAAGTGCCTGTTCGAGTATCTCAAATACTAAATTCATTGTAGAATCAGTGTAACAGGTAACAAACATTATTTTACTATTGTGACATGCAGTGTGGAGAATTATTTTGTCCCTGCCAGGAGCCCAGAATTTTGCCATAAAGGGTAGAGTTCTCCTTTGGACCACACAAGCTTTATATTGCATTCTGCTAAGGCACTTCTCTCTCTCTCTACATACAGTGGGGAGAACAAGTATTTGATACACTGCCGATTTTGCAGGTTTTCCTACTTACAAAGCATGTAGAGGTCTGTAATTTGTATCATAGGTACACTGCAACTGTGAGAGACGGAATCTAAAACAAAAATCCTGAAAATCACATTGTATGATTTTTAAATAATTAATTAGCATTTTATTGCATGACATAAGTATTTGAAGTACATTAGAATTCTGGATCCGGATCTGCTCGGATCGGGTCTTGGGTATATTTGGGTAGAGGTGGATCCGTGAAAACCTCTAAATCCCTCTACTGTGACATTCTATGTGAGGACCTAAGTTAGCACCTTTCCTCTCCACACCTCAGCCTTTTTGGATGGTCACCATGGATACCTACAGACCTAGAGAGGCCTCCCTGACGGGACACAGCTGTAGTGGGTGGGATGCGGCAGTGTGTGCGTGTGTGTGTGTGTGTGTGAGTCAGCGGTGGGCCTGAAGAACCGCTGATCATGACCTGGGGGTCATGCCCAGTGGGAGTGTCCCAGACATCCCGTTCCATCCCCAGCATATGGGGAGTGATGACATCATAGTGCAGTCCAACCCAACCTGGAAGATTCCCTGGAGCCTGTCCCTGAGCGTGCCGAATGACTGTGTATGCGTGTGTGTGTGTGTGTGTGTGTGTGTGTGTGTGTGTGTGTGTGTGTGTGCATGTACATGTGTGTGTGTCTGAGGGTGCTGTGAGCATGCAGCTGTCTGTCTGTCTGTGAAATGCCTGCTGCCTACCAGACAAACAACTGACACTGAGCTCACCACTCTAAAAGTACCCCGGCATGAGCTGTTCTCACTGAGCTGAGTTGGCTCACTATGTCCCCAGCACTTAGGCCTTACTCAGTGTGTTCACTATGTCCTCAGCACTTAGGCCTTACATAGTGTGTTCACTATGTCCTCAGCACTAAGGCCTTAATCAGTGTGTTCACAATGTCCTCAGAAATTAGGCCTTACTCAGTATGTTCACTATGTCCTTAGCACTAAGGCCTTCTCAGTATGTTCACTATGCCCTTAGCACTAAGGCCTTACTCAGTGTGTATGTGACAAAACATCTAGTTCATCATTACTAAGACATGATGCAGCTCTCTATTCAGTGACTATGAGGAACTGATCCTGTTTGAGATAAAAATGTACAAAGTTGTAAACAGAATTTCTAAAGAACTGAGGACAGACCAAGAGACTAGTCTGTCACCTGCAATCTCAGGGAAGGTAATATGACTGCATTATGTAGGGTGTCCACCTACTTTGCCCAGAGTGGTGATGACATTTCACTTCCTTGTATTATAAAATACATTTTACCAAGACAAATATGATTATTTATGTCCTGAATCGTTCAGTGGGGTCTTTTTCTAACATTTAATTAACAGTATATCCAAAAAGTCATATTTCCTAACCTAATACATCCGATAATAAGCTCTCTCAGCAACTTTTGATGATTCTACATATTGTGGTGGTCATCTTCATCTGGTAGCTCTCCAGGAACAGGGTTGGAGAACCCTGCCCTAAAGTATGGCACTTTTAATGGACTAGCTAGCCATTTCGCATCAACTACTCACTTACCCTGTAGCTCGTGGAAGGCCTCCTGGTGTTTGTTGGACATCTCCCTGGCCTCCTCTAACTCCATAAGGAGCTGCAGCACCTGGCTCCTCAACTCCTCCAGCTCCTGCTCCTCAGACAGGGGCTCCTGCTGCTCCCTCCCCCCCTTCTCCTCCTAGATAGAAATTGATAGATATAGAGATAGCACAGGAGGCTGGTGAGGAAAGGACGGCTCATAATAATGGCTGGAATGGAGTGAATGGAATGGTATCAAGCACATGGAAATTAAATGTAATGTCAAACAGCAGCAGATAAAAAAGACACACATACAACAAAAAAACTGAATACAAAGTCAAGACCCATAGAAAGTACCATAAACATGCCTGATGAATAAAGACTACAAGAGGTACTATAGCACCAACAAATATAAGAGCTTCTCTACCTCCTCCTCCTGATCTCTGTCCATTGTCTCCTTTTCGTTGTTCTCCAGTACTCCTCTCTCCTTGGCTGTGATCTCATTGTCCATGTTGGAACTTAGTTTGGGGCTGCTCTCCGCTTTCAGATCTCCACAGAGCTCATCTGAGAGGGAGAGATTGAAAAAATACAGAATTATAGATGGTTGAAACCATATAGTCTATGGTAGAAACACAACACCTCTTCAGATCACTCATTCTTGAAGACCTTTTATTTCAAGAGCCACTTTCCCAGACACAGATTGGACTAAAACGCCCTTTAAATGAAGAAACCCTAGCAAAATAAACATGTCAATTAAGGTGACTACATCTAAAAAGCCCAAACAATTTCACGGGACATTCATGGAACAGTGGACAGAATACCTTTTGGATCACATTCCAATGGCGACATACACTGAGACATAGTGAATCCAGGTGAAAGCTATGATCCCTTTTGATGTCACTTGTTAAATCCACGTCAATCAGTGTAGATGAAGGGGAGGAGACAGGTTAAAAAAGTATTTCTAAGCCTTGAGACAGATGAGACATGAATTGTGTGTGTGTGCTATTCAGAGGGTGAATGGACAAGACAAAAACTGTAAGTTTAAACGGGGTATGGTAGTAGGTGCCAGCCGCACCGGTTTGAGTCAAGAACTGCAACGCTGCTTGGTTTTTCACATTCAACAGTTTCCCAGTCCACCACCCAAAGGACATCCAGCCAACTTGACACAACTGTGGGAAGCATTGGAGTCAATATGGGCCAGCATCCCTGTGGAAAGCTTGACACCTTGTAGAGTCCATGGCCCAACGAATTGAGGCTGTTCTGAGGGCAAAAGGAGGGGGGGCATCCTGTTTGGTATACTCAGTGTAGTTCTGATGTATGAAGTCAGGGGCCATCCTTAGTGGCAACATTTATTTTTGTAGGTCGTCATTGTAAATAACAACTTGACTTGCCTAGTTACATTTTGGAAATATTAATGTTATGTTCCCATTGATTCTTGAAGAATATAACGTATTGTAGCGATCTGGCCGGCATACGCTAGCCACACGTTGCGTGGTAACTGAAGGGAGCAAGGGGATTGTGGGTAGTTGTTGTTCTATGATTAAAACGGTTGTGTTATGTCTTTACGTTTTAGTAGTTAAGCTAATGTTATGTGTTTATGTTTCCTTAAGTGGTCTTAGTTCAGGTTATGGGGGTAGGGGGGAATGTTAAAATGCCTACCGTGACCGAGCCTTGCATGGCCGGAGGATGTGTTCATTGTTAATAGTTGAAGGAGGGTAAATAAAAGTGTGACGTTCCTGGAGTTGTGCGGTGTATGGGGCACAGGAACTCCCCGGTAAAGTCAATCTCTGTCTCTTGCCATCTTCTTCTGGCCGAGCTCGCCACAGTATAAATGCATCATGAGCTTCAGTTTTACTCCACTGTTTGTAAACAAACTAAATTTAAACAACCACTGTATAGCCTAAAAACATGGTTAACCTTTTACTGCAGTGGGCTAAATCAGGGTCACACAGAGTGATTCTTGGTAGTCTCAAACAAATCTACTTTGAAACAAAAGTAAACTGAGCTTAAAAAAAAGAAGACACCTGTACCATGTCAGATATAGAGTTGAAATGTATACAATGTTAAGTTGTATAGGCTATATGAAGTCACCCTTGTGGAACGGCGCAAACAGTGTACTATGACAGTGTCATTGTCTCGTGCGCTTCCCACCAAAATTGTTGCTCTGCATTCAGAGATGTTCCTTATAATGATTGCGCTCAGCTCAATGTTGTATTTGCCTGTCTGTATTATTCGCTTGGGAAGGGAAACATTCTGCGAATATTGAAGCATTGCATCAACAAGGTGTTTCTGAGAATATTTAAACGTATCAACGAACAAGGCGGCTCAGGGAATATTGAAACATTTTGTATTAACAAGACTGCTCTGAGAATATTAATATTGCAATATGTTTCCCCGGGCCAGCTTGTCTCTGTCTAATATTATTGTGTTGCCTACTGGGTGCTCCTCATATACAAAAAACAGCCCTACATCCACACTATAGCTAAATAACTTAACAATATTTAATGACGTTTTGCCAGCAAGATTGAGCTGTTAGAATATCTCATTTTAATTCAGTTAGATGGACAAGAAAGACTGATAGTGAGAGTTAGAAATGCATTATACCAGAGGCAAAAAAGCCAGAGGGATGCAGGCAGATGATGATGTTATCCCAACTAGGTAATTGTTAATTATATCAATTATCATTCTGTCACTGCATGACAATGCACATTTGTTATAGCCTACAATTGTTATTGTCTTTGAAGCCAAAAACAAGATATGTATTTTAGGGAAATGCTCTAAATAGCAAGTTGTTCAAAATTGCACTAACCTACTGGCCGAATAACTGAAAATGACAATTAGGCTTAAAGCTATCACAACCTATATTTTAATAGCAATAAAACAGCTTTTGGTGCTGGATGTAGGCGCACTACTGATGGCTATATCCAACCGCTAATTCAGGACTGGTAAAGTTTTTTATTAATATTTTTTGTTTATTCCGATTTTTCAGGGGGTGCTGCAGCACCCTCAGCACCACTACTTCCCGCGGCTATGTCCATACGGTCTTCTATGGATTTGAGAGTGGTTGCATTTCTTCAGTCCCATCCTTTTTACTGAACTGTTGTGGTGGGGAGAACACTTTCTTAATGTTTCAATTAAGATTGATAATTTAAACACCTTTAATATAGTAATAGTGTTATTAGGAGCAATCCTCTAGTGAGTGAGTTACATTTATGCCATTAATATCAAGCAAAACAATGAGAACAAAATTAGTCTTAGTATTAGCAAAGAAAAATAATGATATTGACAGCAAATCCAAACCGAAAAAGTATTGACAGCAAAACAAACTATTGCAAGGAATTAATTTTGAATATGCGAGAATAAATGAAAATGTAACATTTTTAATGATAAATCAATTAAATAAAACGCCTCCTTATTTCCTGCAATTTTCCCTATTTTTGGTCGTGAATACTTTGGCGCCGCCCTGAGTGGTCGCCTGTTAAGCAGCTCCCGTTGTCCGTGCATAAATTGTTGTTTTAGTTTGTTTTTTCATCTAATTTCTTTAGTTTTTTTGTGCTACAGTTGAACTATAATAGTTCAGGATTATGGATTTTCTCGCAGCTGAACGTCGACAGGAGTCGTCAACTATTATTATTTACAACAGAGCCCAGCTCCTGGATTTAGCACACGCAGCCCTGCTGCACCCCAGTGTTTATTCCGGACGAGTTGAAAAGGCAACGTCGTGGACGCAGGCGGGATTGAAGTGTAAGGCGAAGCGGAGGAAGTACAAGCCGGCTATACCGTCTATCATTATGGGCAACGTGAGGTCACTACATAACAAAATGGACGAGCTTGAGGCTCTTGTCCGTGGACAAAGGGATTATCGGGAAACAAGCCTAATGTTTTTTACTGAGACTTGGCTGAACGATAACATCCCCATAGAGAACGTCACTATCGACGGTTTCCAGACCATCAGAGCAGACAGGGATCGCGTCTCTTCCGTTAAGAGCAAGGGTGGTGGGCTGTCTTTATTAGTAAACAACAGATGGTGTAATCCGAGCCATATTACTCTTAAGGAAGAGTTTTGTGGCCCGGACATTGAACTATTAGCTGTTAGCCTGAGACCCTACTATTTGCCGAGGGAATTCACAGCGGCCATTGCTGTTATTGTTTACATCCCGCCCTCCGCGGACGCAAAAACAGCATGTGACGTCATCCACTCTGTTATCGCGAGGTTACAGACAGCGCATCCCAGTGCTTTCTTTGCTATTTCAGGGGATTTTAACCATGCATCTCTCTCTTCAACGCTGCCCACGTTCAAACAGTTCATGAAGTGCCCAACCAGGAATAATAAAACTCTGGACTTGTTATATGCTAATGTGAAGGATGCATACAACTCCACTGCACTCCCTCCCCTCGGTAGATCGGATCACAACCTTGTCCACCTCACTCCACTCTACAGGCCTTTGGTCCAACAGCAGCCTGCGACCACTAGGACCATTAGGAGATGCTCCCCGGAGGCGAATGAGGCCCTACAGGACTGCTTTGAAACAACAGACTGGGATGTGCTCTGTGAGGCTCATGGGGAGGACATCGATGGACTTACTGACTGCATAACTGACTGCATAACACCAGGAAGGTACGCTGTTTTCCAAACAATAAACCCTGGGTCACCAGCGACCTGAAGGCCCTGCTGAATGAGAAAAAGAGGGCCTTCAAGGAGAGGGACAAGGAAAAATTGAAATGCGTCCAGAGGGAGCTGAAGTTGCGGATTGCTGAGGGGAAGAAAGGGTATAAGGAGAAGATGGAGGACAAGCTGAGGCAGAGCCAGGTGAGAGAGCTGACCCAACGTCACCCACACACTCTCACGGCTGTCCCACCCCCACTTTGCTCACAACACCTCTGCTGAGATAATCAGTGACCCCTCCTCCACCCCTGCTCCCCCTGGACTGATCCTCAGCAACCCCCTTCCCCCCACCTCCCCACCGGGGCTGACTTTCATCACCAACCAAGTGAAGAGAGAGCTGGAGAGACTACATCAGTGGAAAGCGGCGGGCCCTGATGGGATCAGCCCAAGGGTGCTTAGGGTCTGTGCTGACCAACTGTGTTGAATACTCCAGGGTCGCTTCAACCTTAGCCTGAGCCTAGAAAGGGTCCCTGTGCTGTGGAAGACATCCTGCCTCGTCCCAGTACCCAAGAAGGCACACCTCACTGTCCTGAATAACTTCAGACCTGTAGCGTAACATCCCACATCATGAAGACCCTGGAAAGGTTAGTCCTCGCTCACCTCAGACCCCTGGTGTGTACATCACTGGACCCCCTGCAGTTTGCATACCAGCGCAACATCGGGGTGGATGATGCAATCATCTACCTTCTGCAGAGGGCCTACTCTCACCTGGACAACGCAGGTTGCACTGTGAGGTTTATGTTTTTTGACTTCTCCAGTGCCTTCAATACCATTCAGCCCCTGCTACTGGGTGAGAAGATGAGGAGGATGAAAGTGGAAGCACCCTTAGTATCCTGGGTCACGGACTACCTGACCGGTACGCCACAATTTGTGCGACTACAGAGCTGTGTGTCAGAACGGTCAGTGAGCAACACAGGGGCCCCCCAGGGAACGGTCCTGTCTCCCTTCCTGTTCACCCTCTACACCTCGGACTTCAGATATAACTCTGAAACATGCCACCTACAGAAGTTCTCGGATGACTCCGCAATTGTAGGGTGCATCAGGGGTGGGCAGGAGGAGGAGTACAGGAGCACAATCAGTGACTTTGTGTTGTGGTGTGAGCAGAACCACCTTCAGCTCAACATAAGCAAAACAAAGGAGATGGTGGTGGACTTCAGGAGAACCAAGGTACAACTGACTGCAGTCCCTATACAGGGGATGGATGTGGAAATGGTTGGGTCATACAAGTTCCTTGGAGTCCATATGGACAACAGGCTGGAATGGGCTGGTAACACCGGGGCCCTGTACAAAAAGGGCCAGAGCTGACTCTACTTTCTGAGGAGGCTCAGGTCCTTCAACGTGTGCAGTAAACTACTGCATACCTTCTACCAGTCTGTGGTGGCCAGTGCCATCTTTTTTGCAGTGGTGTGCTGGGGAGCCTACATTAAAGCCGGTGATGCTTCTCGGGTAAATGAGCTGATCAGGAAGGCTAGCTCTGTCCTGGGGATGAGCCTTGACACTCAAGAGGAGGTGGCGGAGAGACGGATCCTGGCCAAACTGCTGGCCATCATGGACAACGTTTTGCACCTGCCCTGTGTTTTGTTGTTGTAGCTGCTTGACAAAGAAATTTCCCCCTCGGGGATCAATAAAGTATCTATCTATCTATCTATCTATCTATCTATCTATCTATCTATCTATCTATCTATCTATCTATCTATCTATCTATCTATCTATCTATCTATCTATCTATCTATCTATCTATCTATCTATCTATCTATCTATCTATCTATCTATCTATCTATCTATCTATCTATCTATCTATCATTTGCCTGGCCTTTGCTTTTGCTGCCTTTTTTCCAGTTGCACATTCTGGCACATTCATTTCAGCAGCACCCTGCATCCCACAGCTAAGGCCGGTCCTGGTCGGTCCCTGGATTGGAGACCAGTGCCTGTACATTAACTTCAGAAAGTATTCATACCTCTTGACATTTTCCACATTTTGTTACATCCTAAAAAAAAAGATTACATTGAGATTTTGTGTCACTGGCCTACACACATACCCCATAATGTCAACGTGGAATTATGTCTTTAGAAATCTTTTCAAATTAATTAAAGATTCACTATAAAGAAATCGCTCCCCAATTTCCTGTTTGCTAAAAAACTAGCAAGTATAGTGTAGAGAATCATTGTACCATCTAAACTGTTGAAATATCTTTTCCATAAACAAAAATATTGTATTTTCAGCTGTTTAAAGCAGGTGTACAAAATTGAAAGTAAAAGATGCAAAAACTAATCTTAAGACCAGGAAGCATAGAAATAAAGCACATAGAACAGATCTACCGCTTCTTAGACTTGCTTTCAATGCACTCACTACTGTAAGTCGCTCTGGATAAGGGCGTCTGCTAAATGACTTAAATGTAAAATGCAAATAATGCCAAATCTATAACTTACAATTCTAAGCTTTACAAATGAAAAGCTGAAATGTCTTGAGTCAATAAGTATTCAACCGCTTTGTTATCATAAGCCTAGATACATTCAGGAGTAAAAATGTACTTAAGAAGTCACATAATAAGTTGCATGGACTCTGTGTGCAATAATAATATTTAACATGATTTTTGAATGACTACCTCCTCTGTACCCCACACATACAATTTCCTGTAAGGTCCCTCTGTCGAGCAGTGAATTTCGAACGCAGATTCAACCACAAAGACCAGGGAGATTTTCCAATGCCTTGCAAAGAAGGGCCACTATTGCTAGATGGGTAAAACAAAAGCAGACATTAAATATCCTTTTGAGAATGGTGAAGTTATTAATTACACTTAGGAGGGTGTATCAATAAACCATGTCACTACAAAGATACAGGCATCCTTCCTAACTCAGTTGCCGGAGAGGAAGGAAACCATTCAGGGATTTCACCATGAGGACAATCCTTTAAAGCATTTACAGAGTTTAATGGCTGATATAGGAGAAACTGAAGATGGATCAACAACATTGTACTTACTCCACAATACTAACCTACTTGACAGAGTGAAAAGATGGAAGACTGTACAGAATAAAAATATTCCCAAAAATTCATTCCGTTTGTAAAAAGGCACTAAAATAAAACGGCAAAAAATTTGGCAAAGAAATTACCTTAATGTCCTGAATACAAAGCGTTATGTTTGGGGCAAATCCAACACATCACTGAGTACCACTCTTCATATTTTCAAGCATGGTGGTGGATGCGTCATTTTATAGTTATGCTTGTCATCAGCAACGACTAGGAAGTTTTTTGGGGGATAAAAATAAATGGAATAGAGCTAAGCACAGGCAAAATCATACAGGAAAACCTGGTTCAGTCTGTTTTCCATCACACACTTGGAGACAAATGTACCTTTCATCAGGACACCAATCTAAAACATAAGGCCAAATATACACTGGAGTTGCTTACTAAGACAACAGTGAATGTTCCTGAGTGGTTAGTTACCGTTTTCACTTAAATTAGCTTGAGAATCTATGGCAATACTTGAAAATGGCTGTCTAGCAATGGTTAACAACCAACTTGACAGAAATGGAAGATTTTTTAAAATAATAATGTGCAAATATTTTACAACCCAGGTGTGCAAAGCTCTTAGAGACTTATCCAGAAAGAGTCACAGCTGATATTGTTAACAAAGGTGATTATAACATGTACTTACTCAGGTGTTTGATTACTTATATAAATTAGATATTTCTGTATTTCATTTTCAATACATTTGCAAACATTTCAAAATAATGTCATTATGGTGTATTGTATGTAGATGGGTGAGAAATTAGTTCTTGAATTCAGGCTGTAACACAACAAAATGTGGAATAAGTCAAGGGCTATGAATAGATTCTGAAGGCACTGTAGCTAGAAATGGTGAAAAATAAACATGTGAACAAAAAATGTCCCCTGGGAAAAACACTTGGAAAATGTATATGTGAAACTTCACACTTGTCCAAAAACCACACAAACCAAAATCTATATGCACAGTACCAGTCAAACGTTTGGACACACCAACTCATTTTCTACATTGTAGAAGACATCAAAACTATGACATAACACATATGGAATCAGGTAGTAACCAAAAAAGTGTTAAACAAATCAAAATATATTTTATATTTGAGATTCTTCAAAGTAGCCTCTCATTGCTTTGACGACAGCTTTGCAACCTCTTGGCATTCTCTCATGTTTCATCACATTATTATTATTTTTTTTTGGTTTTGCCTCCCAGAATATTTTTATTGTTCGTTTTTTTGTTGAGTTAGAAAATTAGAACACACAAGGTGAAATTTCGAAATTTGATTGTGCATTAGCAGTTTTCCACTTCTTATGTCAGTCGCTCACAGTTACTCAATGAATCGAAGGGGTTGAGGTCAGGGCTCTTTGCAGGCCAGTCAAGTTCTTCCACAGCGATCTCGACAAACCCTTTCTGTATGGACCTCGCATTGTGCACTGCTGAAACAGGAAAGGGCCTTCCCGGAACTGTTGCCACAAAGTTGGAAGCACAGAATCGTCTGGAATGTCATTGTATGCTGTATCGGTAAGATTTCCCTTCACTGGAACTAAAGGGCTTAGCCCAAATCATAAAAAATAGCCGCCAGACCATTATTCCTCCCCTACCAAACTTTACAGTTGGCACTATGCATTGGGGCTGGTAGCGTTCTCCTAGCATCCGACAATCCCAGATTAGTCCGTCGGACTGCCAGATGTTGATTGATCACTCCAGAGAACGCGTTTCCACTGCTCCAGAGTCCAATGGCTGCGTGCTTTACACCACTCCAGCCGGCGCTTGGCATTGCGCATAGTGATTTTAGGCTTGTGTGCGGCTTCTCGGTCATGGAAACCCATTTCATGAAGCACCCAATGAACAGTTCTTGAGCTGACCTTGCTTCCTGAAGCAGTTTGGAACTCTGTAGTGAGTGTTGCAACCGAGGACAGAACTCAGCAGTCCCGTTCTGTGAGCTTGTGTGGCCTACCACTTTGCGGCTGAGCCGTTGTTGCTTCTAGACGTATCCACTTCACAGTAACATCACTTACAGTTGACAAACTGACTTGTTGGAAAGGTGGCATCCTATGACAGTGCCACATTGAAAGTCACTGATCTCTTCAGTAAGGTCCTTCTACTGTCAGTGTTTGTCTATGGAGATTGCATGGCTGTGTGCTTTGTAGACCTGTCAGCAATGGGTGTGGCTGAAATAGCCAAATACACTAATTTGAAGGGGTGTCCACATACTTTTGCAAATACAGTATAGTGTATATGGCTACAGTTTCATTCATGTTTGTGTGATTTTATGATTGCTTACTAAAAAGGTATTGCTTAAAGACCCTAAAAATCTATTGTTTACCTTTTATATTTCTAATTATAAATCGGGTGTTATGAGCCCTGAATGCTGATTGGCCACAGGTAAAACTAAAAAAAATACATTTTACTGTTCTAATTACGTTGGCAAGCAATTTCTAATAACAATAAAGCACCTTGGGGGTTTGTGGCATTCCACGTTGTGTCATTCGTAAGAACAGTCCTTAGCCGTGGTATATTGTCCATATACCACACCCCCTCTGGCCTTATTGCTTATTTACATAATGTCTATTTGTTCGATCCGTGGCCCACCACTCAGATTATATTTTGGCCCACCAAGCCCAAAAGTTTGAGCATCCCTGATCTACAAGCTTAATCTAACCTTGATCCGGGAAACCAGCCCCAAGGCTATTATCTTGTGTTTACTTTCAGAAAAGCTGCTCCAGAGATGTCTCTTTCTACTGGTCCTTTACAGCATTATATCCAACAGCACCATCTAGTGATACAGCTCCTACAGTGCATCAGACTTGGCCCAAAGTCTGTCTTCATATAGCATATATTGACGTCTATGCATATTGACGCAGTTGTAGAATTAAACACAAATACATGATGTAGGAGCACAGAGCCCATATTTGACATTGGTCAGGAACAAAAATCTCATTATTCAAGATAAAGCTTGAATGTAATGCGCTGACATTTACTAAACACAGGTCAATCTCTCAAACTCCATGTGCGCACAAAGCCTCCACCAGACAAAGACAAAGACACAGTGTTTTGGGTTTATGAATTAATTCACATGGAATTAATTCACAAAGACATCCATCCATGGCAGTGTTGATTAAATATACATTGTAGCTTGACTAGCGAACATAACTCCTTTTACTATAAACCACACTTTAATTTCTAATTTCTCCAGAAGGTGGGGTGAGAGTAAACTACTGTCCTCTGCTACTTTCTTTCCTTATTTCTTCCCCCCTCAGTCACGTTTCATGGTTGTGTCTCGTTTTCCTATGTCCTTATAGTCCCGTTTGTTATGTAGTGAATTCTGTTAAATAAAAAAGGAAGTAAGCTACAGTCATTCACTGTTAGTGAGCATTTCACTTTACCAAGATAATCTATTCACCTAACAGATGTGGCATATCAAGAAGCTGATAAAACAGCATGATCATTACACAGTTGCACCTTGTGCTGGGGACAATAAAAGGCCACTAAAATGTGCAGTTTTGTCACACAACACAATGCTACAAATGTCTGTTTTGAGGGAGCATGCTGACTGCAGGAATGTCCACCAGAGCTGTCGCCAGAGAATTTAATGTTTATTTCTCTACCATAAGCCACCTCTCCAATGTCGTTTTAGAGAATTTGTCCAACCGACCTCACAACTGCAGACCACGTGTAGCCATGCCAGCCCAGGACCTCCACATCTGGCTTCTTCAACTGCGGGAAAATTAATGCAGTATTTTTGTTCAGTAGATATGAAACTAACTCTTGCTTTACGAAAACTTCCATTTACTCATTGTATCACACAACATATTTCACTTTCTGTTCATCCACACATATCCTGCAATACCTCATTTATAGTCAAGGAAGTAAGAATGAAACAGAAACGGCAATTACGTACAGTATGTGAGACGTGTAAGTGTAGAAGTCATTCCCCTCAACAGTCATCCTAACACATAACTGATTATCACATCTTTCTTTAGAAGAACACAGCACCTATTTCCTCAGTTGACAGTTAAATGCTGCAGTACCTAACTCACTCCATTCACCTTAATTGTACAGTACACCACACAATTTTAGCTTTCTGTTCACTAACTCTCATATCCTGCCCTACAGTGCCCATCTTGTACCCCATTCAACTCTTGATAAATTCTATCAGAAGTCATACAGGCCAATTTCCTCGACAGTCTTCGTAATATCCTAACACATGACTAATTACATCATATCACTCTTCAAAAGCACACAGTAGGCACATAGTGGGCACACACAGTAACTACAATAGTGCGCATGCACGTGCACACGCACACACTCACACACTGTTCTGGGTGCCTGATTGGAGCAGGAATGTAACCACCGGATCTGCTTGTTTCACAGCTTCAGGGAAACAGGCTTAAAGCTACGGTCTGAGATTGGTACATTCATTTTGGGACTTTAAAATATAGCCATCGACGATATAGCTGTTGATACTTGAAGAATATCACCTATAAATGCTTCAAGAGCTTAGTTCAACAGTCAAACCCCATCAGAACCCAAAATAAATAGTTTGTAAACAATGTCCATGGCAGGACTCCTGTTTAGTTGATTTTTCAAATGAAGGGGTGTGCCTTAAAGGGGGAAAAATTATTGGTTTATCTTCTGGGAACACATGATTCCTCTATAATCACATTTAGAGTGAAACACATCGCAGTGAGTCGGAATTACAGTTCCACTACTCCATTTTCTGAGAACAGATATAAATGGCCATTCAGTTTATTTGCCAGGGACCATACACAGCAAATATTGCACCAGATTTAGCAATGTAAATCATTTCCATCTGCAATTACAATCCCAAAGAAACTGGCTGAAAATAATTATCCACTTTGTTCCATTTATGAGACCATTTTGGCATTATATCTGACTTTGTGGCTTTGTGTCTTGTTCAGAACTCTGTAGTGGAGAGCAGAAAGAAAGGCTGCCAATGTGCTTACAATGAGAAACAGTGAGAAATCAGTATAGACAGCAGAAGAGTAGGAGAGAAACATAATGCTGATGCTGTTTTGACATACATTCATATGATAAAGAATCCAGTTAGTGGTCACAGCTAGTGCAGATCAGACCACATCATCTAGCTACTTTCCATTAGGAACATCTGGAGTCACACAAGGTGATCCCACTCGACAAAATAACTATCAGCCCATCTCTAAGTTTTCTATTCTGGCAAAGATATTGGAGTCCCTAGTCAATAAGCAGCTTAAGGTCTACCTCCATGAAAACAGTATTTTGGTACGCAATCAGGTTTCAGGTCTGGCCACTGCACTGTCACAGCAACTTTGAAGGTTTTGAATGATATTCACTGTGCCCTGAATAATAAGCTGCATTGTGTATCTGTATTCATAGACTTGTCAAAGGCATTTGACACTGGGCCATACTGTCTTGGTGCAGAGATTGAAGTGTGTTGGGATTACTGGTCATGCTCTGGAGTGGTTTGTGAACTACCTGTCAAATCGAACCCAGTGTGTTAAGGCAGCTGATTGTAAGTCGGACACTGTAGAGTTGTGCTCGGGTGTGCTTCAAGGGTACATTTTAGGTCCCCTGCTGTTTATTATATATATCAACAACATTGGGAGACAGGCGATGTCCATTCTTATGCTGATGACACTGTGCTCTATTCAAGTGGCAGCAGTTTGACTTTTGCTTCTGAAGAAGCTCAACCAGCTTTTAACATAATTCAACTGAATACGATTTGAAGCGTGTTCTGAATACCTCTAAAACAAAATGCATGATATTTTCCAATATTAATTACTACCTTGGAAGGACATTCTATAGAGCAAGTCAAAGCGTACAAATATCTGGGCGTTTGGGTGGATGAGAAGTTGAGCTTCACCACCCATGTAGAGAACCTTGTCAGGAAACTCAAGCTGCTAATTAGGTTTTATTAATGGCACAAAGCTTGATTCAGAGTTGATTTGTTGTACATTTCTCTCTGTATTGGACTATGGTGATACTATAATGAACAAAAATATAAACTCAACATGCAACAATTTCAAAGATTTCACTGAGTTACAGTTCATGTAAGGAAATAAGTCAATTCAAATAAATTCATTAGGCCCTAATCTATGGATTTCACATGACTGGGATATGCATCTGTTGGACACAGATACAAAAAAAAAGAAAAAAAAAAGGTAGTGTCGTGGATCAGATAACCAGTCAGTATCTGGTGTGACCACCATTTGCTTCATGCAGCGCGACACATCTCCTTCACATAGAGTTGATCAGGCTGTTGATTGTGGCTTGTAGAATCTTATACCACTCCTCTTCAATGGCTGTGCAAAGTTGCTGGATATTGGCGGGAACTAGAACACGCTGTCGTACACGTCGATCGAGAGCATTTCCCGAGTGGCGCAGCTGTCTAAGGCACTGCATCTCAGCGCTAGAGGAGTCACTACAGACCCTGGTTCAATCCCGGGCTGTATCACAACTGGCCGTGATCAGGAGTCCCATAGGGCGGCGCACAATTGGCCCAGCTTCGTCTGGGTTAGGGGAGGCCGGGGTAGGCCGTCATTGTAAATAATAATTTGTTCTTAACTGACTTGCCTAGTTAAATAAAGGTTGGTGAGTATGCAGGCCATGGAAGAACTGGGATATTTTCAGATTCCAGGAATTGTATACAGATCTTTGCGACATGGGGACGTGCATTATCATGCTGAAACATGAGGTGATGGCAGCGGATGAATGGCACGACAATGGGCATCAGGATCTCATCAAGGTGTTTCTGTGCATTCAAATTGCCATTGATAAAATGCAATTGTGTTTGTTGTCCGTAGCTTATGCCTGTCCATACTATAACCCCACCGCCACCATGGGGCACCCTGTTCACAACATTGACATCAGCAAACTCGCCCACAAGACGCTGTTGTGAGGCCAGTTGTACGTGCTGCCATATTCTCTAAAACAACGTTGGAGGCAGCTTATGGTAGAGAAATAAACATTCAATTCTCTGGCAACAGCTCTGGTGGACATTCCTGCAGTCAGCATGCCAATTGAACGCTCCATCAAAACTGTGGCAATGTGTTGTGTGACAAAATTGCACATGTTAGAGTGATCTTGTATTGTCCCCAGCACAAGGTGCACCTGTGTAATGATCATGCTGTTTAATCAGGTTCTTGATATGTCACACCTGTCAGCTGGATGGATTATCTTGGCAAAGGAGAAATCCTCACTAACAGGGATGTAAACAAATTTGTGCACAAATGTTTAGAATAATAAGCTTTTTGTACATATGGAAGGTTTTTGGGATCTTTTATTTCAGCTCATGAAACATGGGACCAACACTTTACATGTTGCGTTTATATTTTTGTTCACTCTATTTATGTGCAAGCCTCAAGCTCTACACTGAAGGCTCTTGAATGTGTATCAAGCAGACCTTAATTTTGTCACCAATCAGAGAGGTCTAACTCACCATTGTGATCTCTACAGTGCTGGTGGGTGGACATTACTAGCAACACGCAGGCTCAAACACGGGTACATTAATATTTTTAAGGCCATTTTAGGAAAACTGCCATTTTATCTATCCTCTCTTCTAGCTCTAAATGAAAGCACATACAAGCTCAAATCTCAATCCTGTCTTATTCCAAGAGTCATGAAAATGTTATGGAAAAAGGTCCTTAATTACTCAGCCCCCTGGTCTTAGAACTCCCTCCAAGCCAACCTTAAACTCCAGGACTTGGTGTCCCTGGAGGAGTTCAAAGGACAAATAGATGAACAGGTTTTTAAGACATGTAGTTGTTTCTAGTTGTCATTAGTTTGCGTTGACTTATGTAAGGAAGCATGTTTTACTTCACACATACATGCCTGCATGCACGCACACACATCCACTGTTTGTTTGCTGTTGTACTTGTGCTGTTGCCAGTGTCTTCTGTCTGTGTTGTCCATTTTCTCTTCCATAGTTTTTTTTTGTATTTATACATTTTTATCCCAGCCCCCATCCCCACAGGACGCTTTTTGCCTCTTGCTGTCATTGTTAATGAGAATGTGTTCTTAATTGACTAGCCTGGTTAAATAAAGGTTAAATATATATTTTGTAAGGAATTAAGCCATCTAAAAATCATGAAGCCAGAGGCTGTCTAGTCTGTTTGCTTCTCTATGTAGCCATGGTCAGAGTCTGACAGGTCTATTCTTTCTGTTTCTGGTGGTCTTTGTGTTGGATCCCTAATTAGAGGCAGCTGCAGTGCATCGTCTCTAATTAGGGATCCTACATAGGTTTGTATGTTCCACTCCGGGGTGTGGGTCATTATTTCAAAAGTCACCGTTCAAGTAAGTGTGCTACGTTTTGTTTGTAAAAACACGTTTCATTTGTTATACCGTGTTACGTTTTGTTATACCGTGTTTTATTTGAGAGTTCGTCATTTTTGAATTTTGTGAGTAAATAATGCTGCGTCTTGGTCTCTCCATGCACCCAATCTCAACAGACCTTTGGCTGTGTATGCGCCCCGTCGTGACAGAGTATGTGTTTGTGCGTGTGTGCATGCACACGTGAGTGTGTATGGGCTTGCTTTTATGTATGTGTGAATGCATGCCCGTCTGTCTGTCTGTATACATGTGTCACTGTGTTTATATGCGTCTCTACTATATTTTTATAATGTGTTTACCTGCGTCTGTGATTGTGTGTACAATATATATGTGTTTCTATGTCTGTACAGTATGTATGTCATGGATACATCTTTGTGGCTGCCTCCATAGGAGGCTTTGCATTATTCACATACCACCCCCTCCTGTACCTGCTCTGAAGCTCTCGCTCTCTATCTCTATCACTCTCATTCTCACAGGCAGCACCATTGAGGCAATCTCCATTTTGAAGTAGTACATTTTCTTCTTCACAATTGGCTGATCCCTCCAATGACCCAGTTGGACATGATTACAACAGGGTCACCAGGAGAGATCAGCCAATGAAGTTGGATGTCCCACCCAGTTGACTACATTAAAATGGTCGAATAAGGCATTTTGTACACTAGAGGCCTCTATCATTCTCTATGGATTGGTATGATCCAGAATTATGCTTTGGCTCGTTTAACCTATCAGAAGAGTTGGAGGTGTGGCCTATTAGGGACATGGCTTTCCATTTGTTATTTTTGGCCACCAGTGAGAGTCAGTACTGTAACCAGTTAACTTGAAAGTCTTATAAAAATAACGTGTTTGGAGTCATTATTTCATGTTATGGAACCAACTTAATATATTTCATGTTATTTATTAGGTTTAACCAAATGGGGAAATTAAGTTGAGTGTTGCAAGAAATAGGTTGCAACAAGAAATATAGGTTTGTTAATAATCAAATACAACAGTTGGCATTGAATCATATATTTGGTTTCAATAAATGTAATTTTTTTCAATTGAGAAAACCGAACTAATTTACTTGTAACCAGTTGATGCAATTTTTGTAGGCTGATCCAAAGAGTAATTTTTTACAGTGCTCTTCTGTCCTCTTTTTGCATCAAAACCACAGAGGAGAAAGGTGAAGTGATATTCTCACATCATCACCATGGCGAGGCTAGAGTGTATGTAATGTTTACATGCTAATGAGTCCACTGTTTTTGTTTACTATGTTTTTATTTACTGGATAAAAAGGTTCTGGATAAAAAGGTTCCTACCCTGAGAGGTGCCCAGGTGTGCTCAATCTATTGCCCCTGGTGACCAAAGAGCGTCAACAGCAACGCATCTCATCAGACCCATATGGTTAGTTAGGTCAACATCAGAGGAGAGGAGAATCACTTCAAACATAAAACAGAGGCTCTCAGATTAAATGGAGAGAACAAGAGAGAAATGGAGAGAGAGAGAGAGAGAACAAGGAGTAGACAGAGGGAGAGAGTGAGAGTAGAGACAGAGAGAGTGAGAGAGCGAGGGAACGAGAGACAGGAAACGAGAGAGAGAGAACTTGATAAAGAGGGAGAGAGGGAACGAGAGAAAGGGAGAGAGGGAGGGAACGAGAGGTAAAACGTATAAAGAGGGAGAGAGGGAATGAGAGGAAGAGAGGAAGAGCGATATAGAGAGTTAAATAACACCATAGTGTGTCATGGGGTAATGTTATCCCATTCCCACTTTGTGTTCATGACTCAAGTCACTCAAACCCCAGAGGAGAGAAAGGCAGTAGAGAAAGAGAGGAAAACAAAAGCGAAGTGGAAGGAACTACACAACTGAACAGTGCAGTAACATTACAGAGGCACTGAAGAGAGTTTGGAGAGTTAATTTAATGAGCCACTGTGTTATTTAAATTGATAATCCGTGTTTGCTCTTTCAAAGGGAAACAGGGTAAGTGGATCAGAGGAATATAAATATTACAGAATGGGCCTCATTAGATGAGCATGAAGTGATACTCTCGCATCATCACAATGGCGACCCACCCACCCCCCTCCCACCCCCCCTCCCACCTACACCACTAAGCCCAGGTTAGAGTGTAAGGAATATTCATGTGCTAATGAGCCCACTGTTTTTGTTTACTATGTTTTTATTTCCTGTATAAAAAGGTTCCATCCTTATCTTATCTATCCTGAGAGGTGCCCAGGTGTGCTCGATTCGTTGCCCCTGGTGACCAAAGAGCGTCAGCAGCAACATGTCTCATCAGACCCATATGGTTAGTTAGGTCAACATCAGAGGAGAGCAGGATCACTTCAAACATAAAACAGAGGCTCTCAGATTAAATGAGGAGAACAAGAGAGAAATGGAGAGAGAGAATGAGGAAAAGAGAGAGTGAGAGAGTGAGAGTAGAGACAGAGACAGAGAGAGTGAGAGAGATTGGGGGAACGAGTGAGAGGGAACGAGAGAGATGGAGGGAACGAGGGAGAGAAACAGAGAAAAATGTATAAAGAGGGAGAGAGGGAATGAGAGGAAGAGAGGAAGAGCAATATAGAGAGTTAAATAACACCATAGTGTGTCATGGGGTAATGTTATCCCATTCCCACTTTGTGTTCATGACTCAAGTCACTCAAACCCCAGAGGAGAGAAAGGCAGTAGAGAAAGAGAGGAAAACAAAAGCGAAGTGGAAGGAACTACACAACTGAACAGTGCAGTAACATTACAGAGGCACTGAAGAGAGTTTGGAGAGTTAATTTAATGAGCCACTGTGTTATTTAAATTGATAATCCGTGTTTGCTCTTTCAAAGGGAAACAGGGTAAGTGGGTCAGAAGAATATAAATATTACAGAATGGGCCTCATTTGATGAATATGCATTGAGGGTTGAGGGTAGTGAGTGTGTATCTGTGTGTGTGTGTGAATGTGTGTGTGTGTGTTGGGTTTAATATCCTTGTGGGGACTAGAAGTCCTTACAAGGATAGTAAAACAAGGAAAAGTGGGGACCTGTCACCTGGTTCTGACAATGAAAAGCCTTTTTTTGGCATAGGTGTTAGGTTTAGGGTTAAAATTAGGGTTAAGGTTACAATTAGGGTTAGCGTTAGGGGTAAAGGTTAGGTTCAGGTTAAGGGAACTTCTTAAATGTAAAGTCCCCATATTTGGGGACCCTATTAAATATGTTTTATTAAATTCAGTCTGGTATGAGAACGGTAGCCTCTATCTGCAAAAGTAGGGTGTCTGTGGAAAGCTGAGTATCTTGGCTATTGATCGGTGCCTTCAAATCTTTCGTATGACTTACTACCAAATATGGGTATACAGATTTATAAGGGCAGGTCGAGCCGATGACCTCATTTAAAGATGGCTGCTACCTACATTCCAGTTAGCATTGTGAAGCATAAACAAAATAAACACAGAATACATTGATACACACCAAAAGCAGGGACTCCACAGATCATGAGGATATCTTATTTGTCTGCCTATGACCTACCGTTATTGATCACCAGCCCTGAGTTTAAATCTTTTTATTTTACACGTTTTCACCAAACATCTTACAAGGTAAGCTTCAATTTGGTCTGTGTTTGAGCTAAAGCTACATGGGGGGTATCAAATGAATCCTTAGATTAGTAGGAACATATCTAGCCTATTGTTATCTGATGATGTATGACTTAATGGCAACATTGAATATCCAC